>SJYQ01006112.1:0-23818 GCA_006410935.1 Redunca redunca | reverse complement strand
AATAGAAATCATAAATACTCAAAACACTTTATTTTCAAATGATTTACATGTTTTAATGTTATCTCTTTTCTTGAGTTTATTTCCATCTATTGTATCTGTAATGGTAGAAATAATTTATAATTTTGATGTTTTATGGTGCATCCTTTTCCAACTCTGCCTCAGTAACATAGATTATAATTAGCCATGGTAGGAGTATATACACCATGGAAATCAGCAAACACTATAAATCAGGGTTTGATTTATTGTTTTGTCAATTATCTAGACTTAAGGTAGTAAGGGAACAAGTGTTAGTAACACAGTTTAATTTCAGAGTGTATGATGTCTGTAACCATTACACTGTGACTAGCACACAAAAAAATATTCTTCCAGTGTTTTAAAACCATTATCTCATTCAGTAAAGATGTTAATCATGTTATCGACATGATTAATAAGAGAAGTCCTGACACACATCTTTTTTGTTTTGTTTTCATCTTACCAGTTCATGTGAAGGAAAATATTTACCAACATTCATGTTGAAACTGTACTTGTCAGCAGCAACCACTGGTTGCCTATGGCTGAAAGATTTAGGTAAAAATCCAGAGCATTTTGTGACAATCCATTGTTATATAGAATTTAAAATAAGTATTATATCTTATTTATAGGTTATGTTCTAGCCTTTCATAGCCTTAAAAATAGCAATAAAAATATATATGTATGTATATAACATACACATGCAATCACACACTGTCCCCCAGAGAACTGGTTGTTGATAATTCAACAGCACCATGGGGCTTATCTCATCTCAATATACCTTACTAAATTTGCAATCTTCTGGAAAAAGTTCAAATCCTCAATTCTTTGAGTCTGACATTGGAAGTCATTAAAATCTACCAGAGGGTTTAAAAAAAAAATCTACCAGGGTGTACTTAGGTAATCCTTGGGTTCTTGTGATAGGAAATTTAAAAAAAAATGCAGTAATAAAATTTCCATGAGGAAAGAAAGACCCTGAACCGTGGACTTGCTTCTGTGTCATGCAAAGGAAAATGACCCACCTTCTCATACTGGGTCCATGAGAAGGCCCTGACTCACCCTCCTAAAGAAGCAGTCTTTAAGAGAATGATGGTGTGGATGACGCTGAGTGGCTGTGGCATCAGGAATTCAGGGTGATTTTGGCCTAGAGCACCTTGGGGATAAAGACCAGCAGCCTGCCTCTGCCCTGCCAGGGTTTCAGCAGGCCTAGCCCCATGGCAACAGTGTTGAACAAAAACTTCACACATAGGGCCAGTTTTGATGCCGAAAACTTGGCCTCTGTGCACTGGTGCTGAATTGATTCTTGGAGGCAGAGTTTGGGGTGAAGTAGAAAATAATAGCTTTACTGCTTTGCCAGGCAGAGGGGTACACAGCAGGCTGGTGCCCTCAAAAACTGTATGTCCCAACCTGGGAGGATTTGATGAGCTTTCACGGTGGGATTCAAGGTTCAAGGGTGGGGTTGCTGATAAGGGCCTGCACACCTTTCCTCTAGCCTCAGGTTCTCCTAATCTTGATGCTCTTCTCTGGTTCCATTAATCTTGCCTCAGGTGGTTTCTTGGCTGCTCAGAATCCCCTCCCTTCCCCAACTAGCAACTCTTCCAATCTGCCCTTTGGAACACAGGGAAGGTCACGGAGGCTGAAGTCTGTTCCCTACAAACAAGAAAGATAGAAAGGTTTCTGTGCTCAGGGGCCCCACAGTTTCAGTTTTAACTGAGTGAGCAGATAGCAACCAGGAGCAAATGTAGAAAACTTGAGAGACTCCAGCAGGTCAGTCTGACTTTCAGCTGCAAAGCTTCAGAAGCCAAGCTATGCTAATGACCCAAAGCCTGAAGGTTTTTGGCTCTGAGTCAAGTTTTTGTGTCAGGTGAGATTCTTTTTCTAGAGGTGTAGCAGAAGTTGGACTCTGAGGAGGAAGAGGGGAGGAGGAAAGAGAAAGAAGAGAAAGATAAGGAGGAAAAACTTGGTCTTTAAGACCAACATGAAGTTGGGATTGAAATCTAGCACCAGGGCAAAGGGCAAGATATTCACTCTTTTAAAAAAAAATTTTTTTTAAGTATCTATTTATTTGGCTGCACCTGGTCTTAGTTGCAGAATGTGGGATCTAGTTCCCTGACCAGGGATCAAACCCAGGCCACCTACACTGGGAGCATGGAGTCTTTCTCAGCCACTGGACCACGAGGGAAGTCCTGAGGATGTTCACTTTTAGTAGAATGGGAATGAAGACAAATCCATAGACACATCTTGGTAGGTTGCCAAACGGCAATGTCCCAGCCTACAGGGGAGCTTGCTCCCAAAGCCAGAAGTACAGAAATATAATGTTTCTTAAAGAAAGAAGTACTTTAAAATATATAGTCTTCTAAAAGAACTGTTTTCTTGCTCTCTGAATTTTAGGCCCAACATCGGACAAAGCCTCAGTCACTCTGACCTACATTATAGCTCTAGATCTCGCGTGAGTGCGGTCATGTCTGATTCTGATTCTGTGTGACGCCATGGACTGCAGCCAGCCAGGCTCCTCTGTCCATGGGGTTCTCCAGGCAAGAATACTGGAGTGGGTTGTCATTTCCTCCTCCAGGGATCTTCCCGACTCAGGGACTGAACTTGGTCTCCTTTGCCTCCTGCAATGGCAGGCAGATTCTTTACCGCTGAGCCACCTGGGAAGCCTAACTGTAGATCTTAGATAAGTCATTAAACTCTCCGATTCTTCATTTCCTCATATTGGGAAAAGAACGCCCACCTCACTGAATTATTGTGAAGATTAAGTGAAAACACATATGAAGTGTTTGGGCATTGTTAAGTGGCCAATAATTGGTAACCATGACTATTTCTACTTAGGCCTTTCAATCAGAATTAGAGCAGTACTTCATACTACATTTCTTTTTTAAGTCAAAGAAAGTACTGGATATTACTCAGGGCTTATTTTTTAATTATTTCCTTAATATTTATAATTGCTTCATTAATGATTTCTAAAGAAAATTTATTAAGAACTCTTGATTAAGGACTTCCCTGGCTGTCCAGCGGCTGGGACTTCGGCTTCCAATGAAGGGGGTGCGGGTTTGATCCCTTCTCTGGGAGCCAGGATCTCATGCCCTTGTAGCCAAATAAACCAAAACAGAAAACAGAAGCAATATTGTAGCAAATGTAATTAAGACTTTGAAAATGGTCCACATCAAAAATCTTAAAGAGAAAACAAACAAATTAGAGGAGGTTATCTGGGACTTGGGAAAAACAACCCAGTTTGACATGTAGTCCTATACAGGCACCATCACATCTTTTTTATGTTACCTAAATTTCAGGTATAGTGTATAAACAGAGGGTGACAGAGGATGAGATGGTTGAATGGCATCTTCAACTCAGTGGACCTGAGTTTGAGCAAAGTCTGGGAGATAGTGAAGGTCAGGGAAGCCTGGTGTGCTGCAGTCCATGGAATCACAAAGAGTCAGACAAGACTTAGCGACTGAACAACAATAAAAAGGAAAAAGTAGCCTCTGAAGGACCATGCAAAGCAAACTCATTAAGATGTGTGATTTTGCGGAAAAAATACCCCTGGTGATTGTGATGTGTGCTCATAAATATTAATTTGAATGAATGGATTTCCAATCCCCTAGACTCCACGGTGGAGAACCTCTGGGAGCAAAGTCAAATTCTGTTGCCAAGTTGTGCTTAGTTGCCCTCATTTCCAGTTAACTTTATCATGCCCAGAGGGTACACGGCACACTTCAGACCTTTTAAAGAGTTATCAGACAGGAAAAAAAAAAAAAGACTTACCAAACAGATATTTTACTTCCTGGTAGGTCCTTGCCTCTGCAAGGGCTTGTCCTGCCCTTGCCTGGAGCCAGAGTACACAAAGGTACTCAGGAGTGTCCCCTTTCTTTCCCATAGCCAATCGAAGGGAAGAGAGGGCCCAATATAAATCCAGTCTTGTCTGGAGAAGTTACACAAGTGAGCTTATTTTTTCTCTTTTCATGGAGACAAACAGGCGAAGTTAGTGTAACTTTGGGTGATCAGTCTCCTCTAAAGACCCCATGGAGGTTTTTGCTCCCCTTTAGAACACTGGTGTCAGAAGTGGGGGGTTCTACCCTCCATCCCCAGAGAATTGGCTGGGCTCTGACTTAAAACGCCACTCCTTTCTCTACTGTGCTTCCTGCTCTGTGCTCAGACTGAACTTCCAGCATTAGTTTGACTCACACTCCAGTGTTTCGGTCTGAAAGAACTCACATGACTTTTCCCTCTACCTAGCAGCAAATGATGGCCAGGAGTGATTCACAGACGTGTGATTTTTCCCTGGGAACTTCACAAGCGATAGGAGAGAGAGGGAAATCTGAGACATACCATACCATCTTCATATCAACTATTAATAAGTTAGGGTTTGGAGCTTGGAGATTCTGGAGTTGAGGTTCAAAGGTGTTGCTAGAATTCAAGTGTCAATGAGGTTACTCTTATATGAAGATTCCAAATGTCACTTCTCCAATCCTTCTCAGATAGTTTCAGGGAAAACATTAGTAACTATTTGGGTCCCTGCCAATCAATTAGGTAAGGTCTTGGAGCATCAAGATAACAGTTATTGGTGTAATTGTGACTCCACTTATATCATTCAGCTTGTGAAGTCTGAGATCTCAGAGTTATCAGTAGTTCTTGGTTGTTCAGGCAATCTCAGTGCTTCTTAGTGGAGCCAGACGGCTGATTCAATCACTACTGAGACTTCACAATCAAAGCCCAACAATTCCACTGGGATGCGGCTTTAGGCCAGCCTCTAATTCTACTGGATGCAGTACAAATCTTTAATTCATTAGGTAGCACTCCTCTGTGCTAGGCTCCTGAGGCAGTTGCTCCAAAATATATTTCTGGGCTCCATAGTATATTCTCTGGAACTAAGCTGACATCATTTGAATTAAGACCAGATCCTCATACTGCCCCTATGCTGAATGTATTAAGGTCACTGGCATCAAGTTGATACCATCTACAGTGAGTAGCACCAAGCCCTTTGTGCATTCGATCAGAACCTGACATCCTCTGGGAGGTGGCTGGGACTAATCTACTCTGCACTTTCATCCCTGTTTTCACTGCCACCTTAGTGACTGGTCTTCCATTGCACCGATAGTCTGCGAGTGTGGTCCTTGGATCAAAATAGCCACACCAGCTGGGAACTTGTAGTGCGAATTCTCAGCTACTCAATCAGAAACTGTGGGAGTAGAGCCTGGCAATCTGTGTTTTAACAAGCCCTCCCCTAATTCTGATGCACTGGAAAGTTTGAGAATGACTGCAATATGCCATCACCCCCATAATCCTATTTCCTTGTTCCTGTATTGGTTCCCCACTGTTCTAATACACACCTCCCCACCCCAACTCTTCAGTGTGCCCTCTGGAGCACCTGCCCTATGATCAGAAAATCCCCCTATAGCTACTACAGACTCCAGGAATGTTCTCCATATCTCCTGGCATCAGTTGAAACCTGCTCCCTTCTAGAGCAGCCCTCTGTGATGGTGGATCAAACTCACATCAGTTTACCCTGGGACAGGCCCTTGTCTTCCTTCTCCCCATCACCATCTCTAGGCCATTACTTCTACCCCATCCTCCTGTAAAATCTCCTATTCCTTTGAGGTTCATGCCCTATGGTTAAGCCACCCTTCCCCTCCTCATTATTCAAGTCTTTTGTACCAGGTTCATCCTGGGCCACTTCAAAGTCCATAGTGATGGCTAACACCCAAGCCCCTCCATTTCTTGACCATCTTATCTCCAATGACCTTCTTTGTCCTATACTATTGACTTCCACAGTTACATTGAGAACCTTTGCACTTTGAAATTGCTTTCCCTCTCAAATCACAAATATAAGCATCCCGTTCCCCAACCACAGATTCTTGCGTTACAGTTTGCTTGGTCAGGTGTTTCCATTATGATCAGTCTCCAACCTCTTTGGGATACCTTGGCCCAAAAGCTCCCCTTTAACTCTCTTTATGTTGTCAACTCCTTGGTTCCTTACCCAACTTTGATTGGATGGTCTGTCACTGCAATCAGTCTCTTGCAATTATCTTCATTTGCTTTGTTTTTCTGATCTTTTATCACTACTCTGGTCAAACCCAACATGGTTGACATCAACCATCAATACATCACATATTGAATGAGCATCCACTTTGTGACAGGTGCTTTTATAGACACTGAAGATGCAAAATGAACAAGACAGGTCATGGCAAGAACCACCAAAGAAGTGGCTTTTGAGCAGAGAATTACAGTGAGGTGAGAACCATGGCATGGGAGGACATTCTCAAGAAGACCAGGTGCCAAGACCTTGCAGTGGGAGTGTGCTTTGCCTGTAAGAAGAGCAAGAGGACAGGTTGCCTGGAATGCAGAGAAGAGTAGAAGATGAGGTTGGAAAGACATCCAGAGCCCACATCGTGAAGGCATTACAGACCCAAATGAGGACTTGGGACTTGGTTTGTCCAAAGAAGCCATTGAAAAGTTTTAAGCAGCTGATCAAAATAGTCTGACTTTTCTTTGAAAAAAAGATAAAATACTGTGTAGAAAATATACTGTGGGGAAAGCATGGATGTAGCTGGGACATAGTGATGGGAATGTCACTCTGGTCCAACCCCAGCTGGGAGATAAAGGTATTCAACTGTGGAGGTAACTATTGAGGCAGTCCCATCGTGGGTTGGAAAAGAATTACCAGACACAGGGCATTTCGGAAGGGAGTGAGTTAATTAAGAACAAAGAGCAGAGATAATGTGGGCACTGCAAGTGCAGTGGGCCAACCTCCTGACAGACCAGGGAGAGTCAACCATCTTTGTGAGTTAATAGTCAATTTTTATAGCCTCAAGACAAAGGAAATTCCTGCTTCAAGGCTGGCATTAGGTGATTGGTTAGGGCACTCTAGGGTGTTTACTGGAGTGGGCATCTTTGCCTAATTGGGAGTCAGGAAGCTTGTTAGTGATTATCAGAGGGCTTCTGGCAACAGTTACAAAGGAGTTCAGTCAGCTTTGGAGGTGTCCTTGGTTCTGGATTTCTCTTGTGTGGCCTTGGTTCAAGGCCTTGCACCTGTGGCCTGGGGCAGGACTCAATAGTACCCATGTGCTTTCTCTGTCTCAAAGTGCAGGCCCTGAACTAGCACCATCCATATCCCCTGGAAATTTAGAAAGCAAATTCCTAAAGCACCCCCAACTCATTTACCTACATTTATTAAATTTCAGATCTCTTACCTCTCCCTTCATTCTCAGCAATTAGCCCTCACTTTCTGCTTCAGGGCAAGGAGGGGGTGTGATAAAAGAATCTATCGTGCAAAAATTCCTTCAATTTGTGGCTGCTACTGCTGCTAAGTCACTTCAGTTGTGTCCAACTCTGTGTGACCCCATAGACGGCAGCCCACCAGGATCCACCGTCCCTGGGATTCTGCAGGCAAGAAGACTGGAGTGGGTTTCCATTTCCTTCTCCAATGCATGAAAGTGAAAAGTGAAAGTGAAGTCACTCAGTCGTGTCCAACCCTTAGCGACCCCATGGACTGCAGCCTACCAGGCTCCTCCGTCCATGGGATTTTCCAGGCAAGAGTACTGGAGTGGGTTGCCATTGCCTTCTCCCAATTTGTGCCTACCATATCTATAAAATTATTTATTTCTATTCATACTAAATAGGTATCCCTCCTTCTAACTGTAGCCTTTCCTTCTACCTGTGAATGGCATTCATGAAGCCTTGTCTGCCAGAATGTTAAAACTAAATAATTTCCCCCACTTCGACCACTAGCCACTAGTCTATCTCAAAGCCAAATATCTTAGAACATGTACTCTCTCTATCTTACAATCACTTTACTTTCTTTCTAAAAAAATTTTTTAAATAATTTTATTTATTTATTTTTGGGTGCACTGGGTCTTCATTGCTGACATGGGCTTTCTCTTAGTTGCAGCAAGTGGGGACTACTCTCTAGTGCATGGGCTTCTAATTGGAGTGCACCTTACCTTCCTAACCTGCTTGAACCTGGCTTTGATTCCCACCATTCTTCTGAAAGCTCTCTCACCAGGGTCCCCAATGATCTCTTGCTGCTAAAACAATAGAGAGCATTCAGCCTTGTCCCACAAGTATGCCTGTACTTCAGATTAAATTATTGGAATAATTTTGTATCAGTTTTATAAACAGCTGCCACCCCAACTCCACCCAATACCTCCACTCTTCTAACTCAGACCCTTCCCCTTAGTTATCATCATCTAATAACTAAGAGGTTAATGCCAGGACCAGAAAGGGTCTCTTTACCCAACTCCTGTGTCAGGCTACTATCCATTCTCCTTGGTTTGTGCCCAGCCACATCAGTTGTTAAACATTTAAAAAAAAAAAAAAAAAAAAACCTCATCCAAGTTAAAATCAACACGTTTTCCAGACCCCATCTTCACTGTTTAGAATTATTTAGCACAATCAACTGTTTAAAACAATCTCTTCCTTTGATTTCTGTGATGCTACATTCTCCTGGTCTTCCTGTGCCTCTCAGTTTCCTATTTTGACTTTCCTTGTTGACATCACCTTTATTTATTTATTTTTATTGGAGTACAGTTACAGTGCTGAGTCAGTTTCTGCTGTATGGCAAAGTGAATCAGCCATATGATATATATATGTTAGTCATTCAATCGTGTCTGACCAACTCTTTTCAACCCCATGGACTGTAGCCTGCCATTCTCCTCTGTCCATGGAATTCTCCAGGCAAGAATATTGGAGTGGGTAGCCATTCCCTTCTCCAGGGAATCTTTCTGACCCAGGGACTGAACACAGTTCTCCTGCATTGTAGGCAAATTCTTTACTGTTCAAGCCACCAGGGAAGCCCATATGTATGTATGTATCCCCTCTTCGGGGGACTTTATAGAGCACTGAGTAGAGTTCCCCGTGCGATATAGTAGGTTCTCATTATTTATTTTATACATAGTGGTGTATTTTATACATATGTCAACCCCAATCTCCCAAGTCATCCCATCCCCCTTCCCCTTTGGTGTCCATATGTTCTTTCTTTACATATGTGTCTCTATTTCTGCTTTGCAAATAAGATCATCTATACCATTTTTCTAGATTCCACATATATGCATTAACATTAATATTTGTTTTTTTCTTTCTGACTCACTTCATTCTGTAGGACAGTCTCTGGTCTATCCACATCTCTGCAAATGACACAGTTTTGTTCCTTTTTATGGCTGAGTAATATTCCATTGTATATGTGTACCACAATTTCTTTATCCATTTCTCTGTTGATAGAAATTTAGTTGCTTTCATGTCCTGGCAATTATAACTAGTGCTGCAATGAGCATTGGAGGGCATGAATCTTTTTGAATTATGGTTTTCTTCAGATAAATGCCCAGGAGTGGGATTGCTGGGTCACATTGTAGTTCAGTATTTAGTTTTCAGAAAAACTTCAATACTGTTCTCCATATTGGCTGTATCAATTTACATTCCCACCAACAGTGCAAAAGAGTTCCCTTTTCTCCACACCCTCTCCAGCATTTACTGTTTGTAGAATTTTGATGATGGCCATCCTGACTGATTGAAATTTCTCAAAGATATGTTTGTCATTCTGATCATTCAGGCCTCCTTGATTCTAATGATAATATCCACATGAATGGGCAATTTCACAACGGTTTAACCTTCCTTTTCTCTCATGCAGTGGCAGGTTGTGGAGTCATCAAGCTTGAAAGAATAGAAGAATAATATTGACTTTGTCTTACTTCTACAGGTTTATAGTATTTCTGGTGGGAAAGAGCATAGATTGTATTCTTTAGCCATGAGACATCATCTTTAAATGTTGGGATTATCCTGGGTTTTCTTTTCTTTCTCAATAGATCTCACTTATTCTTACCTCAGAACTTCAATTAATATCTGTACATGAATGAACCCCACATTAAACATTTAACTAAGCTCTCCTCCAAGCTCCTGACCTAACTTAAATATGTGCTTAGCAAGTCATTTGGTGTCTCATAAAACCTACAAATGAAATGTATGAACTTGAACTTTCTGTCTTCTGGTTTCCCATCTGGTCCTGCTGCAGAGATGGTTCTACGTCCACCTAGCTGCACAAAGCAGAAACCTAGGAGTTGTCTGTGACTTCTCTCTCTCCCTTACCACCCCCTCATATTCCATCAATTACCACATTCTATTTGTTCACCCTCTAAGATACATGGAATATTTATTAAATCCATTCCCCCTTTATCCATACCAGTCTCTGGTTCAAGCCATGATCACCTCTTGCCTCAGTGATTAAAGTGGACTCTTGTATCCCTACATCCATATTTGCCTCCCTCCAAATCCATTTTCTATAAAACAGCCAGTGATCTTTAAAAAATGCAAGTCTGATTAAACCTATATATCCTGTTTCACTCCCCTGGGGTTCAAAATAAGGTCACATTCCTCTTCATGTTCAAATCAGGTGACTGGGAGCCTTCAACTTGTCTCTCTTGTGTGATAACTTCACATTCCAAAGGTTCAGATTGTCTTAATAAAATGGAACTGGAAAACCAGATCCTATTCTTTTTTCAAATTTTATTTATTTATTTATGGCCATGCTGGATCTTTGATGCTGTGTGCGGGCTTTTCTCTAGTTGCAGCGAGCAGGGGCTACTCTAGTTGCCGTGCTTAGGCTTCTCATTGCGGTGGCTTCTCTTGTTGAGGACCATGGGGGTCGAGGGCACGTGGGCTTCAGTAGCTGTGGTGTATGGGTTCAGTGGGTGTGGCTGTCAAGGCTCTAGAGCACAGGCACAGTCATGTTACACAGGTTTAGTTGCTCTGTGGCATGTGGGATCAACCTGGACCAGGGATCAAACCCATGTCTCCTGCACTGGCAGGTGGATTCTTTACCACTCAGCCATCAGGAAAGCCCTGCTCATATTATTTCTGACTGCTGTGACTGTCGGTAAAACACCAGACTCCACTGGTCCTCTGTCCTTGTCTAGTCCTTATCCGTTGCTGCATGATCTGCAGTGACCAGGCACAAATGTCCACCAGATAGCCCAAGGTAAGCCTTATTCAGGAAAGGAGAGTATTTTGATGATCTAGGTTCAACAGTATTTCAGGTCTGGAAATAAGGGAAAATATCTTTCTTTCCTGGAGAAGGCAATGGCACCCCACTCCAGTACTCTTGCTTGGAAAATCCCATGGATGCAGGAGCCTGATGGGCTGCAGTCCACTGGGTCGCTAAGAATCGGACACGACTGAGCGACTTCACTTTAATTCTTCACTTTCATGCATTGGAGAAGGAAATGGCAACCCAGTCCAGTATTCTTGCCTTGAGAATCCCAGGGACAGGGGAGGCTGGTGGGCTGCTGTCTATGGGGTCGCACAGAGTCAGACACGACTGAAGAGACTTAGCAGCAGCAGCAGCAGCATCTTTCTTTTTAAGTGTTATGTTCATCTGTAACAGCACAATGCGATGGTGGGTCTGGGACTCAAGTGTTCAAGCTCTTCCCTCACACAGCTCATTTTGTTCACAAACATGGGTTAGGAGTGCTGGTAGTTGTCAAAAATTGCTTACATTTCCCTGGGGCAAAATGTTAATGCCTTTATGAATTCAGTTCAGTTCAGTTTAGTCACTCAGTCGTGTCTGACTCTTGGCTACCCCATGGACTGCAGCACACCAGGCCTCTCTGTCCATCACCAACTCCTGGAGTCCACCCAAACTCATGTCCATTGAGTTACTGATACCATCGAACCATCTCATCCTCTGTCGTCCCCTTCTCAGCCTGCCCTCAATCTTTCCCAGCATCAGAGTCTTTTCAAATGAGTCAGTTCTTCGCATCAGGTAGCTAAAGTATTGGAGTTTCAGCTTCAACATCAGTCCTTCCAATGAACACTCAGGACTGATCTCCTTTTGGATGGACTGGGTGGATCTCCTTGCAGTCCAAGGGACTCTCAAGAGTCTTCTCCAACAACACAGTTCAAAAGCATCAATTCTTTGGCACTCAGCTTTCTTTACAGTCCAACTCTCACATCCATACATGGCTACTGGAAAAACCATAGCCTTGACTAGATGGACCTTTGTTGGCAAAGTAATGTCTCTGCTTTTCAATATGCTATCTAGGCTGGTCATAACTTTCCTTACAAGGAGTAAGCATCTTTTAATTCATGGCTGCAATCACCATCTGCAGTGATTTTGGAGCCCTCCCAAAAATAAAGTCTGTCACTGTTTCCAATGTTTCCCTATCTATTTGCCACGAAGTGATGGGATCAGATGCCATGATCTTAGTTTTCTGCATGTTAAGCTTTAAGGCAACTTTTTCGCTCTCCTCTTTCACTTTCATCAAGAGGCTTTTTAGTTCCTCTTCACTTTCTGCCATAAGGGTGGTGTCATCTGCATATTTGAGGTTATTGATATTTCCCCCAGCAATCTTGATTCCAGCTTGTGCTTCATCTAGCCCAGCATTTCTCACGATGTACTCTGCATGTAAGTTAAATAAACAGGGTGACAATATATACAGCCTCGATATACTCCTTTTCCTATTTGGAACCAGTCTGTTGTTCCATGTCCAGTTCTAACTGTTGCTTTCTGACCTGCATACAGATTTCTCAAGAGGCAGGTCAGGTGGTCTGATATTCCCATCTCTTTCAGAATTTTCCACAGTTTATTGTGATTTATGAATTAGTGTATGCAAATTGATTTGTTCCTGCCCAAGTTTACTCCTGTAACATTTAAGGCCTAAATGCAAAGGGTGTCACCAGAGGCTGGCAGTGTGACGTCCAATGCTAAATAGGATGAACTTGAAGCGAAGGAGTTAGTTTAAGGGTCTACTTATTTCTGAGAAGTACTATATAAGTTTAAAGTGTACAGCTTAATGAGTTGGCTTACATACATCATGAAATGATGATTTTAGTGAATAACCATCATCTCATATAGGCACAAAATTAAAGAAATAGAAGNTCTACTTATTTCTGAGAAGTACTATATAAGTTTAAAGTGTACAGCTTAATGAGTTGGCTTACATACATCATGAAATGATGATATTAGTGAATAACCATCATCTCATATAGGCACAAAATTAAAGAAATAGAAGACAAATTTCTTTCCTTGTGATGAAGATTCTCAGGATTTACTCTCTTTTGTGGATAACATACAGAAGTGTTATTTACATTTATCATATTGTACATTACATTCCTAGTACTTATAACTGTAAATTTGTACCTTTCGACTACCTTCAAATAATTCCCCCTCCCCTCAACTCACTACCTCTGGTAACCACAAATTTGATGACCTTTTCTTTTCCTGTTTTTCGGCCATGCTGTGAGACGTGGGATCTTACTTCCGTAACCAGGGGTTGAACTCATGTCCCCTGTATTAACCACTGGACCATCAGGGAAGTCCCTTTAAGTTTTTTCCTACAAGTTTGTTTTTGAAATGTAGTTGACCTACACCACCATACTAATTCTTGTATACAACATAGTGATTCGATATTTCTATACCTTTCAAAGTGATTATCAAGAAACTCATTTTTAACCAAAATGTTCCTGTCACCTTCTAGTTCCTTCTGGTAGTCTGTCTGATGACTAACTCACAGGAGAATCCCAGAAGCTATCACTTCCTAACTCCTCACATCTAATCAGTCACTAATCCTTCCTTGATGATTCTGTCTATGAGTATCCTTAGAATTCAGCTCTGACATTGTTTTAGTTCAAGCCTTTATCTATTCTCTTACCTTCTAATCAGTTCCTACAGGTCACATTGTCTCAATTTCCAATCCAGCCTCCATGCTGCATTCACTGATCTTTCTGAAACGTGAATGGTCCCACCTCTGTTCTCTTTAAAACTTTTTAATTAACACCCAGTGTCTATTGCAAGGATAGGATTCTTAATCTGAGAAGCATGAAGTAAGTGTAGATGAATGGGCATCAGAGGAACTGTGGATTATATACATATTTTATGTGTGCATTTTCCCAGTGAGATGGCCCATTTTAATCAGAACTTCAGGGGAATATATTTCCATAGAAAATCTAAGACCTACAGTTTGAGCTCAAGTTGTTTAGCTGAGATGAAAAAGTTTTCTCATGACCTGGCCAGTCTTACCATCTGTGTCTCCCTCCTGCCATCTCTCCCCAGTTCTACTCCAATGATATAGAACTGCTATGATTCCTAAAACGTGCTATATGATTTTATGCCTCCATGTGCTTTTGAGCAAAGGTCTGTCTAGTCAAGGCTATGGTTTTTCCAGAAGTCATGTATGGATGTGAGAGTCGGACTGTAAAGAAAGCTGAGTGCCTAAGAATTGATGCTTTTGAACTGTGTTGTTGGAGAAGACTCTCGAGAGTCCCTTGGACTGCAAGGAGATCCACCCAGTCCATCCAAAAGGAGATCAGTCCTGAGTGTTCATTGGAAGGACTGATGTTGAAGCTGAAACTCTAATACTTTGGCCACCTGATGCGAACAGCTGACTCATTTGAAAAGACTCTGATGCTGGGAAAGATTGAAGGTGGGAGGAGAAGGGGACGACAGAGGATGAGATGGTTGGATGGCATCACCGACTCAATGGACATGGGTTTGGGTGGACTGTGGGAGATGGTGATCGACAGGGAGGCCTGGTGTGCTGCCGTCCATGGGGTTGCAGACTCAGACATGACTGAGCAACTGAACTGAACTGAACTGTGCTTTTGAGCATGTCGATCTCTTTGCAATGTCTTTCCTCTTTCCTTTATCAACTTTTGTCTGCTTGTAAAATTTATCTTTCAAAATCCAGCTCTGGCAACATCTCCAGACAGCCTTCCCTGGTTCACTCCTACAAAGAGTTAACCAATCCCAGCTATGAGCCACCTCTCTTTCATATACAGGTGTCCAGTTTTGCCTGTATTTTTGATCATAAAAAATGGAAATATTTTAAGGAGACATTTTTTATGCTATATAACATACCTGCAAAAGTGATCAAACCATAAACATGTAGCAGCTGAGTAATTTTTACAAAGTGAATTTTACCTGTGTAACTACACCTATGATCAAGAAATAGAACATTTCCAGGACCCCCAAAGCCCCTCTTTTGCTTCATCCTAGTCATTGCTGCTGCTGCTGCTAAGTCGCTTCAGTCGTGTCCGACTCTGTGCAACCCCATAGATGGCAGACCACCAGGCTCCGCCCTCCCTGAGATTCTCCAGGTAAGAACACTGGAGTAGGTTGCCACTTCCTTCTCCAGTGCATGAAAGTGAAAAGTGAAGTCGCTCATTTGTGTCCACCTCTTTGCAACCCCACGGACTGCAGCTTACCAGGCTCCTCCATCCATAGGATTCTCCAGGTAAGAGTACCAGAGTGGGGTGCCATTGCCTTCTCCAATCCTAGTCATTACCTAACCCCCAATATAACCACTGTTCTGATTTCTTTTAATCACAAATTAGTGTGCCCATTTTAAAAAGTCTCATACTCTTGTATCTAGTTTCCTTGATTCAACATTCTGGATATTAGACTGGTCCATGTTGTTTCTAATGGAGGTGGCTTGTTGATTTTCAGGGCTGTATAGCATTTCTTTGTATGAATATACCACTTACATATCCTTTTTCATTATCGATGGACATTTGAATTGTTTCCATTGTTAGTTAGTAAGACCACTGTTGCTCTGAACATTCTCAATCATGTCTTTCAGTTACCCTATATATGCATTTCTATTAGGTGTATGTCAAAAAGTGAAATTTCTCCATTAAAGGGTATGTGAATATGCAGCATTAGGAGACACTGCCAAATACTGTTCTAAAATGGTGAGGTCAATGTATACTCCTGTTAATATTGTATAAGTGTTCCAGTTTCTCTATAGTCTCACCATTATTCATCCATTTCAGTTTCCAAATTTTAGCCACTTTAGTGAAAGTATAGTAGTACCATGAGATATATTACACTTTTATTTCTTTATATGTCTGTCTACCCATACCCCCTTTTTTTCTGTCTGTCCTTTTCAATCCTACTTTCCTTGAGGCCATGAGACTATGTCTCATTCAGCATTGTGTGTTAACGTGGATGTTTTCCCCGCACACACAAAGTACTAAGGAAGTGTTTCCTGAGTGACTACACTGTTTTCTGAGAAGTAATAAGGATCTGAGAAGACTTTCAAATGCCAAAATCAAGTTTTTAGGTAACCATCCATCTATCTTGCCTAAGTTTAAGTCAAGTGCTAGTCATCATACATGTTTGAGTGTCCATCCACTGCCAGTACTATTCTTCTGGTACTTTCTCAAGGATTCCCTAGCTCAGTACTTTATAGCATTGGCCAGGAATGTAAATACCAGAACTGTGACAGTTCTAAACACAGAGTTAAAAGAGAGCTTGGAATACAATTGTATTTTCCCTGCTTTCTGGCAAAATCTGAGCTAAGCAAAGCAGGGAAGAAGCTATTTTTGTTTAAAGATACCCAATGAAGCAAATCAAACCCACACTGAGATACCACTTCTCACTGAGACACATTCACTAGGATGACTATAATAGAAAAGATGGATGAGAGCAAATATTGGCGAGGATTGGCGAAACTGGAAATTTCATACCCGACTGGTAAGAGTGTAAAACAGTGTGGCTGCTTTGCAAATCAGTTTGGTAATTGCTCAGAAAGTTAGAGTTACCAGAAGACCCAGAAATTGTACTCTACATATATACCTAGAGAATTGAAAGTATGTTCACATAAAAACTTGTATGTGAATGTTCATAGCAGCATTATTCATAATAACCAAAGAGTGGAAATAAGCCAAATGTGCATCAGCTAATGAGTGATTAAACAAACTGTTATATGTATGTACATGGAATGTACATACAATGGAAAATCATTCAGCCATTAAAGGAATGAAATACATGCTACAACATGAATGAATCTTGAAAATATTGTGCTAAGTGAAATAAATTAGACCCAAGGCTGCATATTGTGTGTGTGCTAAATCACTTTAGTCATGTCTGACTCCTTGCGACCCCATGGATTGTAGCCTACCAGGCTTCTCTGTCTGTGGGGTTTTCCAGGCAAGAATACTGGAGTGGGTTGCCATTTCCTTCTCCAGGGGATCTTCCCGACCCAGGGATCAAACCTGCGTCTCTTAGTTCTCCTATATTGGCAGGCGGGTTCTTTACTACCAGCACCACCTGGGAAAGTGAAAGTCGCTCAGTCATGTCCTACTCTGTGACCCTGTGGGCTATACAGTCCATGGAATTCTCCAGGCCAGAATACTGGAGGGGTAGCCTTTCCCTTCTCCAGGGGATCTTCCCAACCCTGGGATCGAACCCAGGTCTCCTGCGGATTCTTATAGGCGGATTCTTTACCAGCTGAGCCACCAGGGAAGCCCAGCGCCACCTGCAAAGCCCCACCAATATTGTATGGTGCCATCTATATAGAATATCCCAAAAAGGCAAATCCATACAAACAGATATTAGTAGCCAGGGGCTGGAGGAAGGGAAAATGGGGAATGATCACTTATGAGTACATGCTTCCTTTAGAGTGATACAAGTATGTTAAAATTGGATAATGAAGATGATTGCATTACTCTGTGAATACAAAAAAAAAAAACTACTGAACTGTACACTTTAACAGGGTGAATTTTATGGTGTTTTAATTACACCTCAATAAAGCTATTAAACAACACAATAAAGTTAAATTTTTTGCATATTTTACTTATTTGAATTATTTGTATAAACTTCTGTAATTTAAAAACAAGTTTAAAAATATATTTATGATTTTATTTTTCCTCTTGTGAAGATGTTGCACAAACATATTGTCCCATTAACACCTCTTCTTTTTCTCTCATCAACCCAGCCTAGAATCCTAAAGCACTGGTGCCTTTCTTTCGTTGGTGGTTATGTTTTTAATTAACGAATTAATTTTTGTTTGTGCCGCGTCTTTGTTACAGTACTTGGGCTTCTCATTGCGGTGGCTACTCCTTGTCGCAGAGCACAGGCTCCACGGGCTTTAGCAGTTGTGGCTCATGGACCCTACAATGCACAGGCTCCAGGAGTTGAGGTGCTGGGCTTCAGTTGCTTTGAGGCATGTGGAATCTTTCCAGAACAGGGATCGAACCCGTGTCCCCTGCATTAGCAGGTGGATTCTTATTCACCATACCACCAGGGAAGTCCTGGTGTCTTTTTTCTTTAGGTGGATGTTAATACTGCATTCATGAAGTGTCACCAGCTCTATCCCAGAAGAATGCTAAGGAATGTGATCTTGCAGTAGGAGAGGGTAGCGAGTAGCATTTGGTTTATACAAGTGCAGCTAGGCAAAGGAGGGGCTGGTTCCTTCCCTCAGTGTCCTTAACAGTGGCTTAATGGGGTTTGACTAACCTGTCCAATATCCCCATCTATTAAAATTTTTTTAAAATATTATTTTAAAAAGATTTTATTGGAGTATAGTTGATTTATAATGCTGTGTTAGTTTTAGGTATATAGCAAAGTGAATCAGTTATACACACAACCATTCTTTTCCTGCAACATCTATTTTCTTCTCTTTTGGCCTGTTAAAGAGGAAAATACAAAACAAACAGCAGCAGCAACTGTGATATTTTGATATATTAGAATATATTACTGTCATCATTGATGACTTTTAAAAATTTCTTCTCCCCTAGTTTTTCTTCGTTCCAATCTTTAAAGAAAAAATTCCTCTAATCCTGTGCTTCTCAAAATGTGGTTTCTAGACCCACAGCAAGAGCACTAGAGGACTTGTTAGAAATCAAAATCCTGGGCCTGTCCCACATCTGCACCAGGCTTCTGACACTGTAGGGGTGGGGCCCCATGAGCCCAGAGTTGAGAAGTCCTCCTAGTGATTCTGAAACATAGTGCACAATGTAGTACCACTAAATCGTGCCCCCCTTTTTTTAGCCAGCAGCTTTTCGGTATAATATACAGTAGTAGGCAGTATAGATTTGCTGAGTCACCTCCCTTTCCCTCAACCCTGAGCAGTCCATTCACCACTCTGGATTCTCTCCAGCGAATGTTTCCTTAACGTTTTCTCTCCAATCTTGGAATCTGATTGCTCCTTTCTGAATAGAATTTGCGGTGCTTTTCATTGTTTCTGGGGATTGCCAACAATGCCCTACTTAAAAGATCCTCACAGCACTTCCTGGCAAGAAAGATAAGAGGATGTCGTGAAAAGAGGTATTTTTGTTTGAATGTTTATGAAACATTATGAAACATTTTTTTCTGAAAATAAGTGCCCCACTTCAATTCAGAAACTTGAATGTGCAAAGGGGAATTTGATTTTTAAAAACATATCCCTAAGTCTCAGATTCTGGGATGTAGATGTACTATCTGGAGTGGAGTCCAGTTGTCTTCACGCTCATGACCCTGGTGGTTCTGAAGGTGGTGGGCCTTGCTCCCTTTGAGAAACACCACACAAAGCAGGAGATTTAGAATGGGGGTGGGGCTTCCAGAACTCTCCCCTTTCCAAAGCTGACACTCACTGGAAAATTCTACAGTTAAAAGAAGTAACACAGGACCTATACCTTTTCAGGACCTTTTTCATATCTTTAATTTAGTGACAACGTTTAGGAAATCTTTTAGTCAAGTTATTTGACTCTCAAGATTAAAAAAAAAAAAAGTTATTAACACCTGAAAGGTAAACCATTAATGTAGCAGCTGTTTTTTAGATGTGAAAGTTATTCTTGAATAATACATATGCTGACCAGTTGTAGAAACTATCTTGAATAAAGTACCTTTATTCTATGCTTATAGTCTCTTAGTAACTTTGAGACATAGAAAGTTATATTCCTTCTAAAGTTTGTGTGGCAGTTGTCACTGTGAAGGAAATTCTTTTTCTTAGATTATTGTTCAAAGTGGATCGTATATATCAATATTAGTGAGTGAAATGAATACAGCCTGAAAGAGACCATGATTATGCATCAATTGCTAGGATTCAAGGTGATTATCTGTTCCCAGTTTACTGTTACATCCTTTCACACTTTCTAAGGATTTTTTTCGCCAATGTCATTTCAATATTTTTACTTGTAAAGCACTGGAAAAATGACTGCATTTTAAGTCTCATAAAATAGAACAGAGTTGCCAACCTCCCCATTACTGGCATTTGGACTTTGATAATACTGCGGGATATTTAGAGGCATCCTTGGCCTCCACCCACTCACTAGATGTCAGTAGCACCTCCCCCTCAAGCTGTGACAACTTATACTCCAGACATTGCCAAATATCTTTAGGGGGGCAATATCACAAGTTGAGAATCACTGAAATAGAAACATCAAGTTAAAAGAATGTACAATTCACTTAAGTAGCCATACAGAACATTTTAATGCCTGTGGTCAAAGTATTTTTGCTTTTATGTTGAAAACAGTGCGTCTCTTCTAGGAGTGTTCAATAAGAAACAACACTATTTTGTGAAATCTGAAAAAACTATTCTGGACACATTGTACCTCTGTTAAATAAGAAGCGGATTTTGAAGCATAAAATTACAATCAAGAAAAAGTGGACATCAGAAAATGTAAGTGGAGAAGATTATCACAACGGAACAGGGAAAAGAGCAGTATGGACCAGTGATGGCAATGTTGCAGTGATACAATGACATACTAGTAGGCAATACTTATTGACAAAATATTTGTGCCAGGAATGTTATTGCTTCTGCAGATACAGAGATGAAAAACAATGTTTTCTTCCATTGAAAAGCTCAGAGTTCAGGGACACAGACAAATTATATTATCATAAAACAAGAATGTACTGGAAAAATTATGATAGAAATGTCTACCACTGACTTGTAATAAAATGACTGAAAAATAAGAATCTTAGCTGTGTGAGCAGGGTGGTTCATACTTGGCCAGGTTTCTGTCAACTTGACACAGAAAATCAGTTAAAATAATTCAGGCAAAAGTTCTCTTCTGCAACAAATAAGCTTGAAACATTAGCTTATTGGGTGATGTGAGTTGAAGCAGCTGAACTATTTTGCCAAAATGATCAGGATAAGTGGTTCAATTATTCACTTCTCTAGACTGTGGAGATGTCAGAGTGCTATTGTCTAATGAATTAAACAAATGAACTTCAACTTGGGAGATTTGTGAAAACATTAATATTGGGTATAACTTTAATACCAGGGTTTTTGGAGAAAGTATTTTCCATTTATAGATATATTCTGCTCTCCCACTGGCTTACTGGGAAAACTCTTTAATTTTCCTATTTCTTCAGTGATACTATAACTCCAAGAACCATGTGGATCTTAAGCAGAAGAAAAGGCAAAAAGAGAAAGTATTAAAAATTCACATAAATGTAGCTTCAGTTGCCTTTTTGCCAGGTGGGATTTAGACAAATTTGGTTTGCTGGGATGGTGGCTTTGTGCTGAGTGAGGTTAAAGATACTGCTTTGTCTAAACTCGTTGGTCTTTTTGGACCTGCTAACCTGAACAAACAACTACAAGAATGTCAGAAAACCAAGGACATGGGACTGGGATAACACTGTTGGAAGTGACAGCACAACAGCTATGTATGTCTACCAAGTATTTCTCGTTCACCTGGTTTCCTTTTAGGCATCTGATAGGATAGCATCTCTTGGTTGGATGGGGTCATGTGATTCTTTTTAGCTAATGAGGTGTGAGCACACAGGACACAAGTCTACTCTCTGGAGTATCTGACTGCTTGAGAAACCCTCAAGCTCTTTCTCCTTGTGGCATAGTAATTAGCAGTACTTGAGACATGGTTTCTCTATCAGCTTGAATCTGAGTGCTGTGAGCAGAGCCCTCTGCTGAACCATGATGGGTAATGGGTCATTTAAGCCAGAGTTTGGCAAAGTTCTGTAAAGGATGAGACCATATTTTAGGTTTTGTACGTCATAATGTCTCTATCACTATTCCTCTACTCTGCTGTTCTGTGGCATGAGAGGCCGTAAAAAAATATGTACAAGAATGGATGTAGCTGTGTCCCCTACCTCCCCAAACTATTTACAAAAGCAGAGGACCACTTGGTTCAGGGACTATAGTTTGCAGATCCCTATTTTAAGTCCCAGCTTTCAGGACTGTTCAGTCAGTCAGTACAGTCGCTCAGTCGTGTCCGACTCTTTGCGACCCAATGAATCGCAGCACGCCAGGCCTCCCTGTCCATCACCAACTCTGGGAGTTCATTCAAACTCACGTCCATCGAGTCCATGATGCCATCCAGCCATCTCATCCTCTGTCGTCCCCTTCTCCTCCTGTCCCCAATCCCTCCCAGCATCAGAGTCTTTTCCAATGAGTCAACTCTTTGCATGAGGTGGCCAAAGTACTGGAGTTTCAGCTTCAGCATCAGTCCTTCCAAAGAACACCCAGGAGTGATTTCCTTTAGAATGGACTGGTAGGATCTCCTTGCAGTCCAAGGGACTCTCAAGAGTCTTCTCCAACACCACAGTTCAAAAGCATCAATTCTTCGGCGCTCAGCTTTCTTCACAGTCCAACTCTCACATCCATACATGACTACTGGAAAAACCATAGCCTTGACTAGACGGACCTTTGTTGGCAAAGTAATGTCTCTGCTTTTTAATATGCTATCTAGGTTGGTCATAACTTTCCTTCCAAGGAGAAGCGTCTTCAGGACTGTTACTGCAGCATAATAACCTAGCCTATCATGATATCCTGTGGGCCGAGATGAATCCCCAAATGACAGTCTTTATCATGTGTTGTCATCTATCCTTTCTTTCAACAATCCACTTTCTCTTTTCTTGAAGCCTAATTTAACTGACCAGTCTCTTCATGTTCCAGTAACTGCTATTGCATAACGTGCCAAAGAAAGGCAGAAAAGGCCTTTCCTTCTTAACACCTAATCACAAGACCTCTTCAGCTCAAACCTGAATCACCAAAGGTCTCCAAGTCACTGGTTCTCATATTTTAGCAGGTATCAGAATCACCCAGAGAGCATAGATTGCCGGGTTTTACCTTAAGTTTTTGATTTCATAGGTTTGAGAAGAATTTGTCTAGTAGTTCATGTCTGATCTTAAAGACATCAAGTTCTAACAAAGCAGTAAAAAACTTTTAGATTTCATTGGGCATACAAATTGGTTGAAAAGCTTGTTAGAATGCAGAGTAACCTCTGCAGATTTGGGGTGGGACCTGAGATTTTGATAGTGATAGTGGTCAGGCTGAGGACACTAATTGCTGCAAGAAGCTAAAAGATTATCTAATCTTCCTTTCTAGCCCTTAGCATAGTGTTTATATTAGAGCCAAGCACAGTTCTGTGCTTAAGTCTTGAATAACCTCAGATCAACTTTGACTTCACTCACACCTAATGAGTTAGCAAATCCTTTTGGTTCTGCTATCACTACGTATTTATAAAGCATCCAACCACTTGTCACCACATTTACTGTAACACCCTGACCTTGGCCACCACTGTCTCTGGGCTAGATTATTTCAACAGCCTCTTAATTGGCCTCCCAGCCTCTGCTCTTGCTCCACCCTCCCTCTCACTTCTCACATTTACTGTAAATTTTTTATATAGCAGCAAGAGGGTTTCTTTAAAACCCAGGTTGATTACTCCCCTGTTTAAGACTATGCACACAGTGACTCCCCATTTCATTCAGCAAAAGCCAAGGTGCTTAGTGGTCTATCAGGCTTTACTTGCTGGCTCTCTTTTATATCTTAGACCTCATCTCCTACTCTGCTCTTGCCACTCTGGTCTCCTTGCTGTTCCTTGAACACACCAAGCACACTCCCATCTCAGATCCTGGCACATGGCTTTCCCTCTACCTGGAAAATTCTTCCTCCAAGATAAGTGAGTGACCTTTTTCCTTCAGTCTTGGCTCAAATGTCACTAACGCTTTTCCTGACCAGCTTTATTCCCCCCTCTACCTCTTCACTCTGATGTATATTTACTTATCTTCTCCCAACTTAGAATGAAGCTCCAAGCACATAAAAACTGTTTACAATCCCTAGCGTTAAAGAGTTCCTAACGCATAGTAAGGTGCCCTATAAAT
>SJYQ01006111.1:292645-305425 GCA_006410935.1 Redunca redunca | reverse complement strand
AAGATGCAAATTGATTCTAAAGTTTGTCTAAAGTTTAGACAAAGTATTTAATAGTATTCCTTTATTTTTAAGGTAATATTAAAAAATTCTTAGAAAGCTCTGTATAATTTGTTTCCCACTTGCTTCACTAGATGTATCTTTGCAAACTGCTCCTCCCAAAGTTTACTCTGTTTCAATGGAAACAGCATTTTTCCAAATGATCACACCAAAAACCTTGGAGGGACCCTTGGCTCCTCTCAGTCATACACCAGCTCAGCAAATCATCCAGGATCTACCTTAAAAACATATACAGAATCTCACCATTTCTCATTGCTTCCACACTGTTGCCTAGACCATGCCACCAAAATCTCTTGCTAGAATTTTGCAATAAAATTTTGATTAGTATTTATTCCCTTAGTCCTGTATTCTTTTTTTTTTTTTTTTTTGCTGCTGTAACAAATTATCAAAGCTCAGCATTTTAAATAGTATTAATTATCATTTCACAGCTCCATAACAATCCAATAGGCTTGGCTGGCTTTCTGATATGATTTTTGACAAAGTCAAAAGTATCGGCAAAGCCGCATTGCTTTCTGCAGGATCTAGGCACTTTCGAACTCATTCAAGTTGTTGGCAGAATATAGCTCCATGTGGATGTAGGCAACGCAGTGTTGCTATCCTGACCATCACGTGCTGGCTGTGGGTCTTTGTAATGTGGAGCATCATGCTCCAATGGTTGAACTTGCTTTCACTAAGCATGGGGGAAACACAGGCATCCACAGTGAACTGCAGTAAAGTGTTTTATATATAATGTGCTATATGTGTGTCTTGTGTATGTGTTTTAAGAAAATTGCTTCAAAATAAATGGTGTTGTAAAAAAATCAGTGCTGCATACAAAGACTGGCTTTAAAGGAGGTATGTGTATACTTGCAGGACTGTTTGATATTAGGCTCTTCCCCTGCTAGACTGTAAGCTTTGAATGTAAAGGCCCTGCTCATGTTGTTTACGACTCAATCCTCAGTGTGAAACATAGTGTCTAGCACAGAGGAAGCAGTCAGTAAGTACAGGTTGAAGAAATAAATGAGCAACAGTTTTATACTGGTCACCAAAACCAGACTACAGAAGTGTTTTAAATCTTAGTTAAGTGTTACCTTCATAAGCAAAATAATATCATTGAGCATCGAGGTAATACACCTGAGTGAGTGTAGGAGAAAATAAGTCTATGAGAAGTAAATTTCTGCTCCTGATTCAGTAGTCCTGGGGTAGATCAACCAGAGATGAGCAGGTCCTGCCTGATGGATGGATATGGGGTGAGACCTGAGCCCAGGGCAGGCTGGGGCTGCTCTTATATCTAGCTCACTGGTTTAGGTGATGCTTTGAAACTGACCTGTCCCCCATGTCCTCTCCCTCTGCACAAGAATGTGAGAATGTAGATGAAGCAGCATTCAAGCCTTGGTCCAAGAAGCCCTAGTACTTTATTTGTCCCAACCCCAGCTGCCCCAAAGGAGACAGTGTAGGCCCTCAGGATACATTACCTTAGAACTATGTGGGGGATGGGATGGTCAGTCTTCTTCCTCAATTTTCTTTACAGTGTATGATTCCCTTTGAGCCAGCCCTTCTTCCTTGTGTAAGGGACTGTACTGAAAGCTCAGATTGATCTGATAATGGGGGTGGCTTACAATGGAATGTCTTTAACACTATTCAACTACTAGAGAAAAGATCCAGATGAAACTGTGCCAAGTAAAGAGAGTGGACTAATGCCATTTGTGAATATTTTTCTCTACTTCCAATACTATAGAAGCCAGAGGAATGATTATACTAATGTATGGAGTCGATCCCATAAGCCAGAAAATGTTCAGTAAGCTAATGTTAAGCAGGACTCATAATGAGACTCCCTCTTTAAACAGAAATATTAGTTTTGTATCTAAATTTAAGAATATATTTGTTCAATTCATACATTCAAACAGATGTCTAAAATAATGGTATAGATTATCTTACTTACAAAGCAGTAATAGAGACACAGATGTAGAGAACAAATGTATGGATACCAAGGGGGAAAGAGGCAATAACATGAACTGAGATTGGGATTGACATATATTCACTATACTATGCATAAAATAGATAATTAATGAGAACCTACTGTATCGTACAGGGAACTCTGTCTACTCAGTACTCTGTGGTGATCTAAATGGGAAGGAATCAAAAAAGAGGGGCTATACATGCATGTATAGCTGATTCACCTTTTTTTACAGTAGGCACTAACACAACATTGCAAAGCGACTACTCCAATAAACATTAATTTAAAAAATAAAAATGGAACATAAAAGAATTGTCATTCAATTTCTGTTAATGACCCAAAAAGGAAAGTTGTATTGAATAACCCCCTCTAAGTGTCCCAAGAGTTTTGTGTGTTTCCCCAGTATAATGAGCAGTTACACATCAAGGTCAAAGCCAAGGAGACAAAGATACTTTGTGGTGAGGGCTAATGATTTACCATATGACTTTAGATGTGATTTTCTGATCTGGGCTCAGTCTCTAACCTCTGAGAGAGGGTGAACATTTCTCCTTAAGGGTTTTGAGAAGCAATCAAGGAGCTCATTATAAAGGACTTTGCCAAAATGCCCTGCCACACAAGTGCTCAAAAATAAAGGCTGCTTTGTAATTGCAGAATGTTTTGAAAGCTCATCAGAGATTATGAGAGTGATGTTCATTCTGAAGCTGAAGTTTTGGTTAGATTTGTTTTCTTTTCTTGCAGGGTGGTCCTGTGGGGAGGGCTGCAGTCCCAGGGTTTAGTGACTTAGGTCTAGTGCCCTATGTAATGGGCATTTTGACAGGCAATGGAAAGACAGCAATGAATAAATGGTCCTTGCCTTCAAGGAGCTTAGATAATGGAGGGGAGGCAAGGAAATGGGCACTTACCATTCTACTTCAAGAGCACCTTGTACTGTTCGTGCTGTAAAATAGAAGAAAGTAGAGAAGAAGAAGGTCCCAGGAGTGAAGAGCAAGAACACCAGATATCTTAGAGGAACTAAAAGTAGTTCCTGTTTGGGTAAAGTGCAGAGAAGAATGACCTCCTGGCAGAAGAGTGGAGGGCTTTCATCCACATTAAGAACTTTAAACTTTATCCTAAGGGAAATAGGCATTCAAAGGTTTTAAACAGGAAAGCAACATAATCAAATTTGTGTTCTAAAAAGTCACTAGGCTAAAAACAAAACAAAACAAAGAAACCTCAGTCACTAGAACTCTAAAATAGTCACTATGTTATGTATATTTTACTATTATATATGTATATATTTTTTAATACAACTTTCCAAAGTCTTTGGGACACAGCAAAATGCAGTATCATTTATAGTGATACAAGTCTATCTCAAGAAACAAGAAAAGTCAAATAAAATGTGGTCACTATTCATCATCTCTTTAATAAAAGAAAAAATGGACCTCATCAAATTAAGAACATTTGACCTATGAGAGTCCATATGAAGAAGATGAAGAGAGAAGATACAGACTGGGAGAAAATGTTTGCAAACCCCATGTCCAAGAAAGGATTGGTATCTAGAATATAGGAAGCATTTTCAAAACTTAGTAGTAAGATTTCAACAACACCAAAATAATGCAATCAGAAAATGGAAAAAAATCTCATGAGCTGTGATTTCACTGAGGAGGATACACAGATAGAAAAGAAGTACATGAAAAGGTGTTCAATATCATTAGTCTTTAGAAAAATGTGAATTAAAATCCTAGTGAGATATTACTACACACCTATTGTTATGAAGGGATGAGTTGTTATGAGTTTTGTGATAGACAGGGAGGCCTGGCATGCTGCAGTCCATGGGGTCTCAAAGAGTCGGACACGACTGAGCGACTGAACTGAACTGATTGTTACAAAGTACAAGCTCACTTTGCTCACCACATGACAGGCCAATGAATCTAAGAGACAAAGCAGTGAGGCAAGGAATACGACTATTCTGACTGAGAAGATGGTGGACTAATGACTGAAAACAACCGTCCTGTGGTGTTCTAGATGCCAGATTCTGTTACAGAACCAGAGAGAGGTCAAAACGCAGAACAGAGAGGGAGAAGCAGTGAGGAAGTAAACAAGGGCCATCAGCTTCGCACAGTGTCTCCAGGGACGACCAGCATCAGGAAAGGGATATATTAACCTCTTCTTTCTTGCGGACATTCAAAGGTAAGTGTGGAGGCGCAGATTCTCTCTCTATGAGCTGAACAAAGGCATTTCAATTTAACCATCAGGCAGAGGGACAGGGTCCTCTGAGGCAGACGATTATGTCTAATGATAACAACAGCAACAAAAAGCAAATCCAAAGAAATAGTTCCAACGTGGAGTCAGAATGTGTTCTTCTCTATAACACTATCAAAATGCCTAAAAAAAAGAAAAAACTCCATTGTGTATATGTACCACAGCTTTCTTATCCATTCATCTGCTGATGGACATCTAGGTTGCTTCCATGTCCTGGCTGTTATAAACAGTGCTATATTGTAAAGTAATTAAACTCCAATTAAAATAAATTTATATTAAAAAAAGAAAAAGAAAAAACTGTACCAACACCAAATGCTGGCAAGGATGCAGAAAAGAATTATTCATACTTTGTTGTAGATTTCCACAGTGCTGTATCTAAATGGTTCAGTCACTTTGGAAAATAGCTTGAGTTTCTTTTATAATTAAACATGAAACTACATCAGTTCAGTTGCTCAGTCATGTCCAACTCTTTGTGACTCCATGGACTGTAGCACTCCAGGCCTCCCTGTCCATCACCAACTCCTAGAGCTTGCTGAAGTTCATGTCCATTGGGTTGGTGATGCCATCCAACCATTTCATCCTCTGTCATCCCTTTCTCTTCATGCTTTCAATCTTTCCCACCATCAGGGTCTTTTCCAGTGAGTCAGTTCATATCAAGTGGCTAAAGTATTGGAACTTCAGCTTCAGCATCAGTCCTTTCAATTAATATTCAGGAATGATTTCCTTTAGGATTGACTGGTTTGATCTCCTTGCTCTCCAAGGAACTCCCAAGAGTCTTCTCCAACACCACAC
Organism: Redunca redunca; assembly: GCA_006410935.1. NCBI lineage: Eukaryota > Metazoa > Chordata > Mammalia > Artiodactyla > Bovidae > Redunca > Redunca redunca. The sequence goes on along the minus strand of SJYQ01006111.1, from coordinate 300,399 downwards.
TTCAAAAGCATCAATTCCTCGGCGTTCAGCTTTCTTTATGGTGCAACTTGCTCATCAACACATCAGTTCAGTTCAGTCGCTCAGTCGTGTCCGACTCTTTACAACCCCATGGACTGCATCATGCCAGGCTTCCCTGTCCATCACCAACTCCTGAAACTTACTCAAAATCGTCCATCAAATCCATGATACCATCCAACCATCTCATCATCTGTTGTCCCCTTCTCCTCCTGCCTTCAATCTTTCCCAGCATCAGGGTCTTTTCCAGTGAGTCAGTTCTTCACATCAGGTGGCCAAACTATTGGAGTTTCACCTTCAGCATCAGTCCTTCCAATGAATGTTCATGATTGGTTTCCTTTAGGATTGACTGGTTGGATCTCCTTGCAGTCCAAGGGACTCTCAAGATTCTTCTCCAACACCACAGTTCAGAAGCATCAATTCTTTGGCACTCAGCTTTCTTTAATAGTCCAACACTCACATCCATACATGACTACTGGAAAAACCATAGCTTTGACTAAACTGACTTTTGTTGGCAAAGTAACATCTCTGCTTTTTAATATGCTATCTAGATTGGTCATAGCTTTTCTTCCAAGGAGTAAGCATCTTTTAATTTCATGGCTGCAGTCACCATCTGCAGTGATTTTGGAGCCCAAATGTATAAAGTCTGTCACTATTTCCATTGCTTCCCCATCTATTTGCCATGAAGTGATGGGACCGGATGCCATGATTTTAGTTTTCTGGATGTTGAGTTTTAAGCCAACTTTCTCACTCTCCTCTTTCACTTCAGTAAGAGGCTCTTTAGTTGTTTTCCCTTTCTGCCATAAGTGTGGTGTCATCTGCATATCTGAGGTTATTGATATTTCTCCCGGAAATCTTGATTCCAGCTTGTGCTTCTTCCAGCCCAGCGTTTCTCATGATGTACTCTGCATATAAGTTAAATAAGCAGAGTGATAATATACAGTCTTGACGTACTTCTTTCCTTATTTGGAACCAGTCTGTTGTACCATATCCAGTTCTAACTGTTGCTTACTTACTTGTGTACAGATTTCTCAGGAGGAAGGTCAGGTGTTTTGGTATGACTATTGGAGAAACCATAGCTCTGACAATACAGACCTTTATCAATAAAGTAATAAAACTACATACCACCTGGTAATTGTATTCTTGGATATTTATCCCCAGAGCAATTAAAACATATGGTTAACACAAAAGCCAGTACATGGATATTCAACAGCCACTTTTTTTGTAATAGACAAAAACCAAAATCAATCTAGAGGATCTTCACCAGGAATGAACTGTGGTACACAAGTACCATAAAAATTACTCAGCAATAAAAAAAGAACAAGCTGTTGATACACAATTTGGATGAATCTCCAGGGAATTATGTTGAATGGAAAAAGTGAATCCCAAAAGGTTACATACAGCATAATTCCATTGATTTAACATTTTTGAAACGACAAAGTTTTAGAAATGGAAAACAGATTAGTGGTGGCCAAGGGTTAAGGACAGGAAGGTGGGGGCTGTGTGGGAGGGAGGGGGGTATGTTTATAAAAGGACAAACTGAAGAATCTTTGTGGTGCTGGAACTTGCCCATGGTGGTGGATACGTGAAAGTGTTGCAGAGAAAAAGCCAATTCTGACTCCATATGGGAAACTGTTTGACTTGCTTTTGTTATTATATCAAATATAATAGCCTGCCTCAGAGGACCCTGCCCCTCTGCCTGACTGTAAACTAAAGTGCCTGTAAATAGCTCATAGAGAGAGAATCTGGCCCTGCCCACCTGCAAATAGCTACAACAAAAAGAAGAGATTAACACACTCCTTTCAAAGTCTGGCCAGTCCTAAAGACAGATGTTCTGCAAGACTGAAGACCCTTTCACTTTACTTCCTCGCTGTCTCTCCCTCTCTATTCTGCCTTTTGAATTTAGTTCCTCATTCATCTCTCTCTCTCTCTCTCTCTCTCTCTGACTCTATAAAAGAACCTGGCATCCAGACCCCCAACAAGATGGTTACTCTGAGACATTAGTCTGCATCATCTTGGTCAGCCAGTTTTTCAAATAAAGTTGTATTCCTTGCCTCAGCACCTCATCTCTCAGATTCATTGGTCTGTCATGCGGTGAGCAGAGTGAGCTTGGACTCAGTAACAAAAGTACACAGATTGCTGGGCTCCATCTGTAGAATGTCACATCCAGTCGGTCTGGGTAGGGCCCAAGATTCTGCTTTCATAACGAGCTCCCAGGTGATGTTGATAATTCTGGTTGGGTAACCACACTTTGAGAACCACTAAATTAGAGAATCACTGTGGCCTTCCCCTACTTAAGGTAAAAACCAGAATTTGGCTTTTTCCTCAGTGATTCTTTTTCACAAAGACTTGAATCTCTGTGCTGGGCTTCTGAAAGGCTAGGTCTTTGAATTTTGCCCAAGACATGTGTTTTATGGTGGCTTTGGCATATCCGGTAAGAACAAGAGTGCTCAAAGTGTACAGTAGTATCAGCACTATCTAGGGACTTACTAGAAATGCACATTTGGGGGCTTCACCCTAGATTTAATGAACAGGCAACTCCACAATCTATTGGTTCTGATGCAGGCCAAAGTTTGGGGACCACAGGATTAGAGAGGTTGTTGGGAAGCCATTTAGGATCTTTTTGGTAAATATTAGCAACTGTGATTGGGATTCCCGGGTGCCACTAGTGGTAAGGAACGTGCCTGCCAATGAAGGAGACATAAGAGACTAGGGTTCAATCCCTGGATTAGGAAGATCTCCTGGAGAAGGGCTTGGCAATCCACTCCAGTATTCTTGTCTGGAGAATCCCACAGACAGAGGAGCCTAGCAGGCCACAGTCCATAGATTTGTAAAGAGTCAGACACGACTGAAGCAACTTAGCACTCAGGCAACAACTATGAAGGGCTTTCCTGGTACAATATTTCAAGACAAGATGTGGCCAAGGAAAAAAATCAAGCTGTGGTCCTCCTAGGGCAGTGGTCGTTGGCTCTCAGTCTTTTGTGAGTAGATGCAGGCAGCAGCACTCTTACCTCCTCCAAGGCTAGTGCTGGTCTCATTAACCAATTAAGGGATCATAGAGCACACAGAAAGACTAAAACCCAAGATTAACATTAAGTGGCAATTAGTGGTATTAGGCAGTGCCCATTATATGCTCATAAACATATTAACATGTTGCTCTTAAACAGGAATGAATAAAGCCAGACACCATTCAAAAGTGCCAGGCTTCCAGGGGCCTCTCATTTATTACAAATCACAGAATCAGTTGCCCCTTGATCAATTACATTTCACATAGGTTCATTCTGCCAACCCAGAATTTAATCTTTCAGCTGCCTATTGAAGGCCTACTCTGGTTTTTCCATTATGCTGCCATGAGGTTTCTGGAAGTAGTGAGTGGTATCTGGTTTCTCAGTCCCCTTCTATTCCTAGCTGGGATTTTAGACATGGCTCACTGTCAACATTCAGAAACACGGTAAGTCACTGGGGACCACAGCTCAGGGTGCATGTGTGAGCAACCAGGTTTAATTCCAACTCTGTGTGCTTGAGTCATCACTGCTCTATTTGTGGAACAGAGCAAACACCGCCAGTGATCTTCAATGCCTGATGGCTCAATAGATATCTAAGTGGAGGTGAAGTTGGAATAATTCTACCCGTTTATTGTGCTGTTTGCAAACTAATCAGTAAAATGTCTAAAACTTGCAACATTTTTTTTTCAACATATTGTTAGGGGGGAAATTGAAAGCCTTCAAAAATACTCCTTTGTTGAGAACTTTCCCCAAGGTCTTCTGAAATGTCTCACCAAATTCTGACTTCATAAAGAGATGATATGGTATAGATGAAAGAACCTGGATATTGAAATCAAACAGATTTATGTTTGAATAGCAGAATTGTCACTTCATAGTTTGGATAATCTGACTGGTCAAGAGACTTAAATTCTCTAAGCCTCAGATTGCCGTGTCATCAGAGAGCCACCTCACTGGAAAAGACCCTGATGCTGGGAAAGATTAAAGGCAGGAGGAGAAGGGGATGACAGAGGATGAGATGGTTGGATGGCATCACCAGCTCGATGGACATGAGTTTGAACAAGCTCTGGGAGGCAGTGGAGGACAGAAAAGCCTGGTGTGCTGCAGTCCATGGGGTTACAAAGAGTCAGACACAACTGAACTGAGCTAGTGCACAACAACAACGTGGGCTAGCATGCCTGCCTTATGAGGTTGGTTTGAGGAAAAAACGACACGTGCACCTGGCGTGCATTTGACATGAAAACCTCTTAGTTCTTTTCTCCTAGTATTGAAGATAATTGCTTGGTCTTGGTATGAGTTTTTCCCCCATAAACATAATAGTATGTGGGAAAACTCAAGCAATCATACGACAGGTTCGCTTTGCTGTCCGTTGTTTCCTTTTCTCACTGCGTCAGTCAGCATAAAGCCAGTTCTTCCAATGTTCAGTCAGTTCCAGTCCATTTGCCAAGGATCCTATCACTCCTTTTATGGTTTGAAAAGTGATATTTATGTCTGGAAAGCATCCAAATCATGATACTTCAGCTCATGTTTGTCACAGCTACAAAAAACAGTCTATAAAGTATTTAAAGAAACAGAATCATTTTCCTATACCTTCAAAAGCACTGAATAAAAAACAACTGTTTAGAACACTATGACCCAAAACATGCTGTGATATGTGATTACATATATATACATAGGATTATAATAAAATGATAAAGTAGGATATAATTTACTAACATTCAACTCCACAAATAATAGCAAACTCATGTTAGACAGCAAAATATTTTGTAAAAGTTATATGCAAATATTTTTGGGGGGAGGTGTGCATTGTCCAGCTAGCCACAGTACCGTCCTTGCTATTTCATACCCACTGGTCCACCTGCTTCATCTTTTGTAGGGAACTTGCCATTTTCCTGAAGTCATTTAAATCTGTAGACTCCAGTCCCAACCACTCAGACCAAATTACTGGGTTCCTACTCAGGCATATGGGCTTCAATAACAAGAGCTGATCTGGCCTTTGGGTAGTTTTTCCTCTTCGTCACAGAGATGGCAGCAGCCTCCCTTATTTATTTGTCTTTGAGTAATTTGATCTTGCCATCTTTTGCATCTCCACAATTTCCAACAATCTTATAGAATCTCTGTTTTAAAAGTCTGATCTGTATTAATGTTTGAAATACCTAGTGTGGTTTCTATTTTCCTATTTGTACTCCGACTGTTATAAAGCCAGACTGAACACAGCTACAAAGAAAACCAAATTCAGTATGTGTGCTGATCAATATTCATAAAGATAAAAAGGAAATCAAAGGTTACTAAGCATTTAAGGAAAATCAATAACATGGAAGAGAAAGATAAGATAAACAAAAGAAATACTAACTCTAGGGAAAAGGCTATAACCTGGTAAACAAACAAGAACCTAGACTTTATTGAGGATTAAAATATATATAAAATAGATAACCAATAAGGACCTACTGCATAAGACAAGAAACTAGGTTTAATACCTTGTAATAACATATCAGTTAGTCAGTTCCGTTCAGTCGCTCAGTCGTGTCCAACTCTTTGTGACCCCATGGACTACAGCACGTCAAGCCTCCTTGTCCATCACCAACTACCGGAGTTTACTCAAACTCATGTCCATTGAGTCGGTGATGCCATCCAACCATCTCATCCTCTGTCAGCCACTTCTTCTCCCGCCTTCAACCTTTCCCAGCATCAGGGTCTTTTCAAATGAGTTAGTTCTTCACATCAGGTGGCCAAAGTACTGGAGTTTCAGCTTCAGCATCAGTCCTTCCAATGATTATTCAGGACTGATTTCCTTTAGGATTGACTGGTTGGAACTTCTTGCAGTCCAAGGGACTCAAGAGTCTGCTCCAACACCACAATTCAGAAGCATCAGTTTTTCGGCACTCAGGTTTCTTTATAATCCAACTCTCACATCCATACATGGCTACTGGAAAATTCATAGATTTGACTAGATGGATCTTTGTTGGCAAAGTAAAGTCTCTGCTTTTTAATATGCTGTCTAGGTTGGTCATAGCTTTCCTTCCAAGGAGTAAGTGTCTTTTAATTGCATGGCTTCAGTCACCATCTGCAGTGATTTTGGAGCCCAAAAAAATAAAGTCTGACACTGTTTCCACTGTTTCCCCACCTATTTCCCATAAAGTGATGGGACCAGATGCCATGATCTTCGTTTTCTGAATGTTGAGCTTTAAGCCAACTTTTTCACTCTCCTCTTTCACTTTTATCAAGAGGCTCTTTAGTTCTTCTTTGCTTTCTGCCATAAGGGTGGTGTCATCTGCATATCTGAGGTTATTCATATTTCTCCCGGAAATATTGATTCCAGCTTGTGCTTCTTCCAGCCCAGCATTTCTCTTGATGTACTCTGCATATAAGTTAAATAAGCAGGGTGACAATATACAGCCTTGACGCACTCCTTTTCCTATTTGGAACCAGTCTGTTGTTCCATGTCCAGTTCTAACTGTTGCTTCCTGACCTGCATATAGGTTTCTCAAGAAGCAGGTCAGGTGGTCTGGTATTCCCATGTCTTTCAGAATTTTCCACAGTTTACTGTAATCCACACAGTCAAAGGCTTTGGCATAGTCAATAAAGCAGAAAGAGATGTTTTTCTGCAACTCTCTTGCTTTTTCCATGATCCAGCAAATGCTGGCAATTTGATCTCTGGTTCCTCTACCTTTTCTAAATCAAGCTTGAACATCTGGAAGTTTACGGTTCATGTACTGCTGAAGCCTTGGCTTTTAGAATTTTGAGCATTACTTTGCTAGCATGTGAGATGAGTACAACTGTGCAGTAGTTTGAGCATTCTTTGGCATTGCCTTTCTTTGGGATTGGAATGAAAACTGACCTTTTCCAGTCCTGTGGCCACTGCTGAGTTTTCCACATTTGCTGGTATATTGAGTGCAGCACTTTCACAGCATCATCTTTTAGGATTTGAAATAGCTCAACTGGACTTCCTAAGGCCCACTTGACCTCACATTCCAGGATGTCCGGCTCTAGGTGAGTTATCACACCATTATGATTATCTGCGTCGTGAAGATCTTTTTGGATAGTTCTTCTGTGTATTCTTGCCACCTCTTCTTAATATCTTCTGTTTCTGTTAGGTCCATACCATTTCTGTCCTTTATTATGCCCATCTTTGCATGAAATATTCTCTTGGTATCTCTAATTTTCTTAAAGAGATCTCTAGTCTTTCCCATTCTATTGTTTTTCTCTATTTCTTTGCACTGATCACTGAGGAAGGCTTTCTTATCTTTCCTTGGTATTCTTTGGAACTCTGCATTCAAATGGGTATATGTTTCCTTTTCTCCTTTGCCTTTCACTTCTCTTCTTTTCACAGCTATTTGTAAGACCTCCTCAGACAACCATTTTGCCTTTTAGCATTTCTTTTTCTTGAGGATGGTCTTGATCCCTGCCTCCTGTACAATGTCACGAGCCTCTGTCCATAGTTCTTCAGACACTCTATCAGATCTCATCCCTTGATAATAACGTATAATGAGAAAGAATCTGAAAAAGAAAATATGCATATATACATATGTGTGTATGTATAACTGAATCGCTTTTCTGTACACCTGAAACTAACACAACATTGCAAATTAACTATATTTCAATAATTTTTTTTAAAAAAGAGCTTACATATAAAAATAATATTAGAATTTAGAAGATTTTGCAGCCAAAAATGAGAACAGATTGCTATGAAAATAGAGCAATCAGAAAACAGGAGAGACTTTATTGCGATTAAAATTA
>SJYQ01006111.1:265775-292640 GCA_006410935.1 Redunca redunca | reverse complement strand
TTAAAATTACCATTGCCCAAATTCAAAAAAAAAAATGAATTAGACACCTAGGAAAGTTGATGGTATGGAAGGTAAATTCAAGGAACTCTTTAGACTATTTAAGCAAAAAATCAGTGAGGTAATAGGAGCACTTAATGTGCCAGACTGCTGTAAGTTCTTTAGTTATAATAACATAGTTAATTTTCATAACAACTCTCTGAACTGAGAACTATTATTATATACAGAGAGAAGTTAAGTAACATACCCAAAGTCACCTAGCTAATGAGGTGATAGAACTGAAATTCTAATCCAGGGAATTTGACACCAAGGTCTTGTTCTTAATTTTATTTTCCACTGTCTCTTTTAAAAGTAGTAGATAAGTTGAGAGATGTGGAAGATATATTTAGGAAATCCAATAGCCACCTAATTTGAGTTCTAAAAGAAGCAAACAACATGAATAAAAGGAAAGATATAATTGAGAAACAAGAGCAGAAATGTACTGAGCTAAAGAAAGATTTGAAAGACCCTATTAAGTGACAATAATAATACCTTTAAAAACATAGCTAGACACATATTCAAGAAATTTTAGAACTCTGGGATAAAGAGAAAAATAACTAGCTAATATCAGACAAGACAATAATGGTTTATAAGTTCTAAAGTTTGGATTTAGGATTTTTGTACCCAGTCAAATATTGATCAAATGGTCACAGAAAATTAAGACAATTTTGGACATGCAAGAATTCAGAAAATCTAGCTGCTGCTCCTGCTGCTGCTAAGTCACTTTAGTCGTGTCCAACTCTGTGTGACCCCATAGATGGCAGCCCACCAAGCTCCCCCATCCCTGGGATTCTCCAAGCAAGAACACCAGAGTGGGTTGCCATTTCTTTCAATGCATGAATATGAAAGGTGAAAGTAAAGTCTCTCAGTCATGTCCGACTCTTAGCAACCCCATGGACTGCAGCCTACCAGGCTCCTCCATCCATGGGATTTTCCAGGCAAGAGTGCTGGAGTGGGGTGCCATTGCCTTCTCCGAGAAAGTCTAACATCCATTGCTATTTAAACAGGCAAACCAATCAAATATAAAATGTGCCTTAGTTTGGGCTGCTATAACAGGATTCCATTGACTGGATTGTTTACAAATAACAGACATTTATTTCTCACACTTCTAGAGGCCAAGTCTAAGACCAAGGTGCCAACAGATTCAGTGACTGATGAATGGTTATCAGTGACTGACTTCCTGGTTATCTGGCCNNCTTTTCAAATTGTTATTGAGATTCAAAAAAATTATGTTCATATAATTTTTAAATACCTAATTAATGATAATGAAGAAAAACAATAAGTTCTAGTAGTTATTAAGACATTTAAGACTTTAAACAAAAACAAAACAGTTTTAATTATCAATCACAGCTTGATTGATATCAAACAACTGTTTTCCCACTTTGCTTCTATATTTTTTCAGAATAATGAAAACATGCTCTTTTCTTGATTGTGTCTCAACTATGCTTGAAAAGACAAGCAACAATATTTTCCAGCAATCCTAAAGAAATTGCTAGGCAGAAATCCAAGATACAAGCAATTGTTTGAGACCAACTGAACAATTTAGATGGGCTGTATCTAAAAGTTATCTGCAACTTCCTCAGCAAGCTAAACAGTTTGAGAAGCCAAATCACTAAAAACTCCTATTTGCATTTTTCATTTCCAGAGTGTACTAATATATTATATTTAGGTGTAGTAAAAATGGTGAGTAAAACCATATCAAATTATAACCATATAATAATATTCTCTGTCTATTTTACTCTTGCTTCTTCAATTTCAAATAATGTATTTTATTCAGCTATCATGTCTTAATGACTTTATACAAGAAAAATATTAGACTCAGAACAAATGTCTCCAGGTGTTATGTATCTCTTTAGAATTTTCATAATGAAATGAAACCAAAGTTCACTCAAAAAGAATATTCATTTCATCTCTTAGGCTTAAAAAGATAATTTTTAAACAGCATGGTAATATATACTAGAATCCTGTTATAAATCTAATTATCTTTTCTAATCATCAAAGTGAACTGGATTTATTCTATTTAAGTCATGTTGGCAAACAATGACACTTTGTGTTCTGGAATTAGTGGAAGAAAGAAAGTGGGGAAATTGATTTAAGAGTAAGTTTTAACCTGTTTTGAAGTCAGATTTCTTTGAACTGGAAGTAAACTCTTATAACTCATCAGTCAGTGCTGACTTGCATATGAGCAAAATACAGTTCAACTTTGGGACTAAAGTTAGGAAATTAATACACTTCCTCTACTCCCCCAGGTCAGGGTAAAAGTCAATCAAAATCAGTGTTGTAAGTGCTAAAAAAAATTACTGTCTAAGAGTAAGCTACTCATGGTAGTTGAAAACTTTCGATCAGTATCATGTGGCTGCTTACTAATCTGTCCGTCCATTTACAAAGCATTTATTGAGACTCCCTATGCATTAAACATTGTGCCAAACTCTGGGAACTCAATGGTGAAACAAGGAAACGTAACACTGCCACTGAAGGATGTTACACTTGCCAATGGGATGGCATCTAATATGGACTATTTAGAAAGATTACTCTCTGTCACTGTCTAAATGTAAATTTACGTTGGCTAAATTAGATTATCCTACTGAAATGAGCTATATTCTGATTTAAAATGAAACTGTTTTGAAAGCCATGCACAGTAAGAACTGAAGAGAACTTTCCTGCTAAATGTGGTATGCTTATCACATGGTTATCTCTTTTGCTCCTGAACACCATTAAAATGATGAATGAACAAAGCAAGAGAGGGAGATGAATCATCAACAGACAGAGGATTTCAATACTTTCAGATGATAAAGTGAAAAATACCTGGTAAGTGACTTAGAGAGGAAGAAGATAACACTGCAGTGTCTGCTGAAAGGAACACTGATGAGGAATGAGCCAATTTGCTGCATTGAAACTCATAATCTCAGAACTTGGAGTCACCAAAGTGTGGATATAGCAAAAGGTTAAAACCAGGGGAATAAGTTGGAAGTCTGCAATGGAAGTGGTTGAACATCCCAGATAACTTCTTCCTTCCCACATCAGACGAGTGACAACCCTTTCCTAACCACATACTCATCACCTTTCTCTAAGTGACCACAAACTATTTGAAGGAATTGAACAAGAGATGTTCTGGACCTGAAAGCATTAAGATGTGGTGTTGAGGATAGAGTGACATATCGTTGCATATTATTTATTTAGGAAACTCAGGGAAAAGGCCAGTTCACTGCCCTAAAACTTTAAAGTAAAGCCTACCTGTTAATTAACCCCTCTCATGCACATAGCACTTCCAATTAGTATTTAGTATTTCACTTTTTGATATGAATGAACAAGTCTTTTCAGGATATTGTACTGAGTTGATTGGATATCCACATGTGAAAAATAAAGTTGTACTGCTTTTTCATACCAAAAACAAAAACCCCACTAAAAATGAACCATGGACTTAAATGTAAGAACTCTTGAGAGTCCCTTGGACTGCAAGGAGGTCAAACCAGTCAATCCTAAAGGAAATCAGTCCTGAATATTCACTGGAAGTAATGATGCTGAAGCTGAAGCTCTAATACTTTGGCCACCTAATGAGAAAAACTAACTTACTGGAAAAGACCCTGATGCTGGGAAAGATTGAAGGTAGGAGGAAAAGGGGACGACAGAGGGTGAGATATTTGGATGGCATCACCAACTCGATGGAGGTGAGTTTGAGCAAGCTTCAAGAGTTGGTGATGGACAGGGAAGCCTGGCGTGCTGCAGCCCATGGGGTTGCAAAGAGTCAGACACGACTGAGCAACTGAACTGAACTGAAAACTATAAAAGTTATAGATGAAAATATAGGATTAAAACTTTATGACCATGGATTAGACAAAACACAAGTAATAAAAGAAACAAAAACAGATAAATTGGACTTCATTAAAATTTTTAAACTTTTATGCTTCAGAAGAAACCATCAAAAAAAAAAAAAACTGAAAAGACAACACAGAATGCGAGAAAAAACTTGCAAATCATGTGTCTGATAAAGGCCTACATCCATCCAAGAAGGAGGAGAAATATGCATACATATAGCTGGTTCACTTCGTTGAGCAGCAGAAACCAACACAACATTGTAAAGCAATTATATTTCAATAAAAAACATATCCAGAATACATTAAAAAACTTTTATGACTCAACAATAAAAAGGTAAATAATATAATTAAAAATGGACAGAGGATCTGGAGATACTTCTCCAAAGAAGATATACACTTATTGAAGAAGCACATGAAAGTATCATTAACCTTTAGAGAAATGCAGATCAAAACCATAAGCTACCGCTTCATACCCACTAGTTCAGTTCAGTTCAGTTCAGTCGCTCAGTTGTGTCCAACTCTTTGCGACCCCATGAATCACAGAACACCAGGCCTCCCTGTCCATCACCAACTCCCAGAGTTCACCCAAACTTATGTGCATCGAGTCATACCCACTAAGATGGCTCTAATTAAAAGAACAAATAATAACAACTGACAGAAGATATATAAAGAAATTGAAACCCTCATACATTACTGGTAGGAATGTAAAATGGCACAGCACTTCAGAAATCTTTTCTGGCAGTTCCTCAAAAACTTACACATAGAAATATCATTATTCAGTTGCTAGTCATTTCTGACTATTTATGACCCTCATGGACTGCAGCACACCAGGCTTCCCTGTTCATCACCATCTCCCAGGGCTTGCTCAAACTCATGTCCATTGAGTCACTAATACTATCCAACCATCTTGTCCTCTGTCATCCACCTCTCCTCCTGCCTTCAATCTTCCCCAGCATCAGGGTCTTTTCAAATGAGTTGGGTCTTTGTACCCAGTGGCCAAATAACTGGAGATTCTGCTTCAGCATCAGTCCTCCCAATGAATATTCAGGGTTGATTTCCTTTAGGATTGACTGGTTTGATCTCCTTGCAGTCCAAGGGACTCTCAAGAGTCTCCTCCAACACCATGGTTCAAAAGCATAAACCCTCTGGCACTCAGCCTTCTTTATGGTACAACTCTCATATCCATACATGACTACTGGAAAAACCACAGCTTTAACTATATAGACCTCTGCTTTTTAATACATTGCCTAGGTTTGTCATAGCTTTTCTCCTGAGGAGCAAGTATCTTTTAATTTCATGGCTGCAGTCACCATCTGCAGTGATTTTGGAGCCCAAGAAAATAAAATCTGTTACTGTTTCCCCACCTATTTGCCATAAAGTGATGGGACCAGATGCCATGATCTTAGTTTTCTGAATGTTGAGTTTTAAGCCAGCTTTTTCACTTTCCTCTTTCAACTTCATTAAGAGGCTCTTTTTCCTCTTTGCTTTCTGCCATAAGAGTGGTGTTATCTGCATATCTGAGGTTATTGATACTTCTCCTGGCAGTCTTTATTCCAGCTTGTGTTTCATCCAGCCAGCCTTTTCACATGATCGTGATGTACTCTGCATAGAAGTTAAATGAGCACGGTAACAATATATAGCCTTGACATACTCTTTTTCCAATTTGGAATCAATCTGTTGTTCTATGTCCAGTTCTAAGTTTTGCTTCTTGACCTACATATAGGTTTTGCAGGAGGCAGATCAGGTGGTCTGATATTCTTACATCTTGAAGAATATTCCAGTTTGTTGTGATCCACACAGTCAAAGGCTTTAGCATAGTCAATGAAGCAGAAGTAGACGTCTTTCTGGAATTACCTTTCTTTTTCTGTGATCCAGCAGATGTTGACAATTGATCTCTGGTTACTCTGCCTTTTCTAAATCTTACTTGAACATCTGGGAGTTCTAGGTTCATATACTGTTGAAGCCTAGGTTGGAGAATTTTGAGCATTACTTTGCTAGCATGTGAAATGAGTACAATTGTGCAGTAGTTTGAACATTCTTTGGCATTGCCATTCTTTGGCATTGGAATGAAAACTGACCTTTTCCGGTCCTGTGGCCACTTCTGAGTTTTCCAAATTCCCAAATCAATGAAACTATGAGCCATGCCAGGTAAGGCCACCCAAGACAGACAACTCATGGTGGAGAATTCTGACAAAATGTGGTACGTTGGAGAAGGGAATAGCAAACCACTTCAGCATTCTTGTCTTGATAACCGCATGACCAGTATGAGAAATATCATATGATCCAGCAATGCTACTACTAAATATAAACTCAAGAGAAATGAAGGCATGCCCACATAAAAACTTACACAGTGTTCATATCAGGCTTCTTCATAGTAATCAAAAAGTGGAAACCACTCAAATGCCTATAAACTATCATGGATAAACAAAGTATGATATATTCTTACAATGGAATATTATTCATGAATAAAAGGAATGAAGTTCTAATACATGTAGCAACACTGAATGAATCCAGAAAACTTCATAAATAAAAGAAGACAGTTGCAAAAGGCTATTTTATGATTCAACTTTTATGAAATGCCCCAAATAGACAAATACATAGAAAGTAAACTAGTGACTTATTAGACTTGGGTCAGGAGCAGGGAGGGGAGAAATTGACTGAGGGTAAACAGAGAGTGACTATTAATGGTACAAGGTTTCTTTTGGGTGTAATGGAAATTGCTAAGCCTTACTGCGGGATGGCTGCACAGCTCTGTGATTACACTACAAAACATTGACGTGTGCACTTGAAATGGGTGAATGCTATTATATGTGCAGTATATATCAGTAAAGCCATTAGAAAAATGTGCATGGCAAGCCACAGACTATCAAACATCTGTATAAAGCCTACAACATTAAAGACAGTAATGAAAACAAACCACACAAATAAACTTCAGGGGAAACACAATATAAGAAATAGAAGAAAAGTTCAAATTAAAGACATTAGTACCTTAGAGAGATGGATAAAAAAAAATCCACCTCAATATTTTCATAACAGACCAAGTTCCTGTGAATAAATAAAGATTTTCCACAAATAAAAATTCAATTACAACTAAATCAGAGGAACAATCCCAGAAAAAATGAAACAAAAAGACAAAGAGTTGTAATCCAGTAGAGATAAGATAAAATTGGAAGATCAACAAGAAATTTCAATAATAAGATTTCTAGGAAAAAAAAGCAAAGAATATGGAGTAGAGGAAAGTAAAATAGAAATAGCAAGAAAATTTTCTATGGCTAAAGGACATGAGCTTCCAAAATCAAAACTCCACAGAACACTCTGAGTAACAATTTATTTAAAAAAATTTATTTCAAGACATTTTTAAATTAAAAAAAGACCAAAAACATAAATATAAGGTTCTTAATACTTAAATAGCCAGAACATACATGTGTACACATATATGAACATATATAAAAATATGAACATATATGTGTATATGTGTCTGACTCGATGGACATAAGTTTGACTAAGCTCCAGGAGTTGGTGATGGACAGGAAAGCCTGGCATGCTGCAATCCATGGGGTCGCAAAGAGTCAGACACGACTGAGTGACTGAACTGAACTGATGTGTATATGTGTGGAGATATGTATAAAATCAATGGCATGGCATCACACTTTTCATTTGTAACATCAAAAGCTAACTAATTAATATCTTCAAAATCTGAGAAAAAAAGACTTTAGGCCCAAAGTACTGTACTCAGCCTAACTACAAAGGAAGTATGATAGCAAAAGATATTTTCAGATGTACTAGGGCTGAGGAAAATAATCACCCCTGCACCCTTTCTTACAAAGGTACTGGAGAAAATGCTTTAGAAAATGATGATATAAACCTACAGAAGGAAGTTGTATGACCCAGGAAATTAGGGACCCAAGATAGGAAAACAGCAAAAGGAAGAATCCAGATGAAAGCTTCACTCAAGACTAGAAAGTAATTTACGAAATCTGGAACAGAAGAAATGAAGAGTCAGGAATGAAGGTTTGTGTGTGAGTTTCAGGGAGCAGATGAGACATCAATAAATATCTGAGGTAGGTATTTGGATAATTTAATACTGTTTTACAGGTCTCATGGAGCAGTTGAATAGATACACAAGAAACTACAAAAAAATAGAGGACAATTAAGTATTATTATACAAAAAAGAAAATATATCAAACTATAAAGTTTGACTCGGTGGTGTTTATATAGCTAAAGTAATACAATTGTGAACTAAATATTTAATTTGAGAAATTGTAATATAGCTGGAAGAAACAGAAGAAGGGGCAAAGGGAAGTGCTGGGGGGTGGGGCTTGTAAGAGGTAAATAATCTCAACAATAAATATTAGCTAAAGTTGAAATAAATCAAGATGGAGATATTGCAGTTTTAAAATGTGACAGTAAAACCCAGACAACAGGTAAAGAAATTGAAAATTATTTGTGTGTGTGTGTTGTGGGGGGAATGATAAGAAGAGATGGGTTAACCAATCTGTAATTTTTAATCAAAATGCCTAAATACTGACTGTTGTTTTTAAACCATGTGCATGTAATTACTTAGATTGCTGTTGTTGTTGTTGTTGCTGTTTAGTTGCTAAGTGGTGTCTGACTTTTTCAGACCCCATGGACTGTATCCACTGGAAAAACCTTAGCCTTGACTAGACAGACCTTTGTTGGCAAAGTAATGTCTCTGCTTTTCAATGTGCTATCCAGGTTGTTCATAACTTTCCTTCCAAGGAGTAAGTGTCTTTTAATTGCATGGCTGCAGTCATCATCTGTAGTGATTTTGGAGCCCCCCACAATAAAGTCTGACACTGTTTCCACTGTTTCCCCATCTACTTCCCATGAAGTGATGGGACCAGATGCCATGATCTTCGTTTTCTGAATGTTGAGCTTTAAGCCAAATTTTTCATTCTCCTCTTTCACTTTCATCAAGAGGCTTTTGAGTTCCTCTTCACTTTCTGCCATAAGGGTGGTGTCATCTGCATATCTGAGGTTATTGATATTTCTCCCAGCAATCTTGATTCCAGCTTGTGTTTCTTCCAGCCCAGTGTTTCTCATGATGTACTCTGCATAGAAGTTAAATAAGCAAGGTGACAATATACAGCCTTGACGCACTCCTTTTCCTAATTGGAACCAGTCTGTTGTTCCATGTCCAGTTCTAACTGTTGCTTCCTGACCTACATATAGGTTTCTCAAGAGGCAGGTCAGGTGGTCTGATATGGATGTGAGAGTTGGACTTTAAAGAAAGCTGAGCACTGAAGAATTGATGCTTTTGAACTGTGGTTTTGGAGAAGACTCTTAAGAGTCCCTTGGACTGCAAGGAGATCCAACCAGTCCATTCTGAAGGAGATCAGCCCTGGGATTTCTTTGGAAGGAATGATGCTAAAGCTGAAACTCCAGTACTTTGGCCACCTCATGCGAAGAGCTGACTCATTGGAAAAGACTCTGACGCTGGGAGGGATTGGTGAGGCAGGAGGAAAAGGGGACTACAGAGGATGAGATAGCTGGATGGCATCACCGACTCAATGGACATGAGTTTGAGTAAACTCCGGGAGTTGATGATGGATAGGGAGGCCTGGCGTGCTGCAATTCATGGGGTCGCAAAGAGTCAGACACGACTGAGCAATTGAACTGAACTGGACTGGACTGTAGCCTACCAGGCTCCTCATCCATGGGATTTCCCAGGCAAGAATACTGGAGTGGGTTGCCATTTCCTTTCCCAGGGAATCTTCCCAATTCAGGGATCGAATTTGTGTCTCCTACATTGGCAGGCAGGTTCTTGACCACTGAGCTACCTGGAAAGTATTAACTTAAATAAACTATTTTAAATTCATTTTTAATTATAGTACTGAAAAATTTATAGCACTATGAGGTCAAGAAGCAACAGTTAGAACTGGACATGGAACAACAGACTGGTTCCAAATCAGGAAAGGAGTACATCAAGGCTATATATTGTCACCCTGCCTATTTAACTATTTGCAGAGTACACTATGAGAAATACCGGGCTGGATGAAGCACAGATGGAATCAAGATTGCCGGGAGAAATATCAGTAACCTCAGACATGCAGATGATACCACGCTTATGGCAGAAAGTGAAGAAGAACTAAAAAGCCTCTTGATGAAAGTGAAAAAGGAGAGTGAAAAAGTTGGTTTAAAGTTCAACATTCAGAAAACAAGATCATGGCATCTGGTCCCATCACTTCATGGGAAATAGATGGGGAAACAATGGAAACAGTGACAGACTTTATTTTGGGGGGGCTCTAAGATCACTGCAGATGGTGACTGCAGCCATGAAATTAAAAGACGCTTGCTCCTCAGAAGAAAAGTTTTGACCAACCTAGACAGCATATTAAAAAGCAGAGACATTACTTTGCCAACAAAGGTGCATCTAGTCAAGGCTATGGTTTCTTCCAGTGGTCATGTATGGATGTGAGAGTTGGACTATAAAGAAAGCTGAGCACCAAAGAATTGATGCTTTTGAACTGTGGCACTAGAGGAGATTCTTGAGAGTCCCTTGGACTTCAAGGAGGTCCAGCCATCCATTCTAAAGGAAATCAATGCTGAATATTCATTGGAAGGACGCTGAAGTTGGAACTCCAATACTTTGGCCACCTAATGAGAAGAACTGACTCATTGGAAAAGACCCCAATTTGGGTAAAGATTGAAGGCAGGAGGAGAAGGGAATGACAGGATGAGACAGCTGAGTGGCATCACCGACTCAGTGNCGACTTTCACACACAACGGAGTTGTCTCTTGTCTCTTTCACCATCCAAAGACAGTAGTTCCAACTTAGAAGAAAGATGTTGCATGAGAAATAAGAACTCTCCCAATACTGACACTCCCAATATGTATTATGACCAGGAAAAGATTCCGCATACACAGCCAGTTAATAACATGTGGGATTCTATGGTACAAGCCCGATCCAGTTAATCAGAGCACAAGACAGAAAGTCTGGTGTTTGTGGGAGTTAATACATTTATCTGG
Source organism: Redunca redunca (assembly GCA_006410935.1). Taxonomy (NCBI): domain Eukaryota; kingdom Metazoa; phylum Chordata; class Mammalia; order Artiodactyla; family Bovidae; genus Redunca; species Redunca redunca. Next base: position 281,799 of record SJYQ01006111.1, on the reverse strand, counting down.
CTCTGTCAAACCCTGTTGGCCAGTTCTCATAGCTCTAGAATTTAAAGATACCAGGTCCATTCTGCTTTGGCTGACTTGCGATTGTGGGTTTTTCCACAGCTATTGAACTAGGAGGGGAGTAATTCCCAATGCCTTTCTTTAATCCCCTGGATGCCACACTTTTTGAAGACCCTTATCTACTTGCCCTCACTGCGGTCCTATCTTGTCATTCTCGGGACTTCCTACACTCTGTCTTATGTGCTTATTAACCTCTTACTAAAAGAAGAGTGATGGAGTGGGAAATGGCAGCCCACTCCAGTATCCTGGCCTGGGAAATCCCATGGACAGAGGAGCCTGATGGTCTATAGTACATGAGGTCGCAGAGTTGGACACAATTTATGGACTAAACAATAACCTGTGTATTGATTACTATCCCCCAAACATTTAAAATATAAACTTCACGACAATCCTAGGGCAAGTATTTTACTTACTTTTGCATATAAGGAAATAGAAGTTGAGAGACAGCACAGTGATCTAAATCACTTTAAAATTAATTTTATTGGAATATAGTTGCTTTACAGTGTTCTGTTAGTCTCGACATACAGCAAAAGTGAATCAGGTATATGTATACACATATCCCCTCTTTTTTGGATTTCCTTTCCTTTTAGGTTTCCATAGGGCAGTGAGTAGTGTGCTATATTAAGGCAGGCACATATAAATGGTATAGATGATTTTCTTTGCAAAACAAAGACACAGACATAGAGGACAAACATGGATACCAAGGGGGAAGGAGAGATAGGATGAACTGGAGATTGGGATTGACATATATATATATATATATATACACACTATTGATATTGTGTATTAAAATACCTAAATCATTTTTAATTGGCCTCTATTCACCACTTTATTAACAGAGTCAAACTCTTATATCCATAGAATCTCATAGGCTGGCTCTTATCTAAAACATAAAGGTCAGAATGATAACATATATGAAAGAAAAGTGCTAAAGGTGGGCGTTGTGTTAAGTGAGATAAGTCAGAGAGAGGCAAATACTGTGTTTATGTGTGGGCTCTGAAAGATACAACAAAAGTAGTCAATATAACAACAACAACAAAAGCAGACTCACAGGTATAGAGAAAACCTTGTGGTTGCCAGTGTCAGGGGAGGGACAACACAGGGGAGGAGGAGTGGGAGGTACAAACTGTTGGCCCTAAGATAGGCTGCAAAGCTGTACTGCACAACACAGGGAATACAGTCAATATTTTTTAATAATGAAAATGGAAAGTTACTTTTTAAATTGTATAAAAATAAAAGATACATTATTTATTAAAAAGAAGAAAGAAGAGTGCACTTCTCAGGCCAGGTTCCTGCTTCCTACTTTCTGGGGCTCCTGCATTTCCTCTTTCAGGTGGCCTCTGTTCATCACTTTATTAACGGACTTCAAAACTCTTACGTTCATAGAACCTCATAGAATGGCTCTTATCTAAAACAAAAAGGGCAGAATGATAACTTGCATGAAAGAAAAGTGCTAAACGTTGTGGTTTGGGGAAAAACATATTATATGTAGTTGGAGGAAGTTTGTACCGTTTATTAAATAATTTTATGCAGCTTGTGAAGCATCTGGTCTATGCTATAGTCCGTGTTTTTTTTAGAGGAAACCAAAGGTGTAATGACAAAGCTGAGCTGAAGAATATCAAAGTGCTGGAGTATGGGTGAAGAGGGGATCATTCATTCTCCTGTGGGTAAGAATAAGAGTGGAAGCCTAGGAAAAGCTTAACTGAGGACAGTGGTTTTTGACCTAGACCTTGAGAATAAGTGGGAAAGTGATGGGCAGAAATGCTAACAGAGCGATTGTAGGCATAGGTCAATCCTAAAGGAAATCAATCCTGAATATTCACTGGAAGGACTGACACTGAAGCCACTCTGATGTGAAAAGCCGGCTCAGTAGAAAAGACCCTGATGCTGGGAAAGATTGAAGGCAGGAGGAAAGGGGGACGACAGAGGATGAGACGGTTGGATGGCATCACCAACCCAATGGACATGAGTTTGAGCAGGCTCTGGGAGATGGTGAAGGACAGGGAAGCCTGGCGTGCTGCAGTCCATGGGTCACAAAGAGTCAGACACAACTGAGCAACTGGACAGCAACAAAGGCATAGGTAACAGCAGGAGCGAAAGCTCAGCCATTTACCGGAAGCTCTGTCACTTGAGGCAAATTATTTAGCTTGTCTCTTGATTTCCACATCTGTAGAATGGGGATAATAATACTAAACACATTGGCTTTTGTGAGAGTTAATTGAGCCAATACATGTGAAATGTTAGAATAATGCCAGCCACATAGTAAGTGCTCAGTAAATGATGACTAAATCATTGCTGTTATTCTGTGGTAAAAATGTCAATGTTGAAAAATTTAGTGACTGGTGTATACTTTTAAGGAGAAAAGCAAAGCAATTCCAGAACAAGTTTTAGTAAAAGAAATACAATATTTCTTAAAAATGTCACTCAATAATTTAGTCTTTTTGTGTACATAATCATTCATTTCCCATGTTTCTGATGCAGTAGTTCACATTAGTTCTAAAAGTATATTTTCAAAATCACAGACAGGTTCAGAGAGACTTATATATAGTAGAGTTTAGAAAAGCTTCCATTGATTAAGGTGACCGTAAGCTCCAAAAGATGTTTTGGCCTTTGCAAATGGCACTGTACAGATGTCTAGTCTGTTGTTATTTGCTTTGTATAATTGTACATGTGACACGAATATTAAGTTTTTAGCATCTGAACTGTTTAATAAATATTTTGTTATTTGATTTTTTTCAATATGTTGGGGGATATGTGTTGATGAAAATATTACACTTAATGTGAACCAGGAAGATAGATTTTCCTTCCAGTTTGTTTTATACTTGCTCATTATGACAAGATTTTGTTGGCCTGGTGGAATTCTGATTCCTGGAGGTCATAATTCTGTCAGATTCCTGTGCTGTAAAATTCTATAAGAGGCTTTGCCTGGAAAGTGTGTTCTGATCCTCTTTCCAAGTGTCTCCCACTTTCTTTATTTCTGTCTCTCTATGTGTACTTTCCTCACTTCTTGGTACCTTCCAGATGTTCTGTTTGGTATTTTTACTGTTCTGCCTGCTTCTTTGTCACTATTTTTACCTGTTCCTCCTTTCCCCCTCATCTATCTCCTCTCTCAAAACAGAAGAAAATGTCTTTAGATATTCTAGTTGCATATTTTGTGGTTATAATGATAAAGCTGATGATAGGAATATTGCTGCAATATGCCTTTTATTTTGGGCTTTTTGACTAATGATAGGAAACACCTGCCATATCATATTGAGAATGATGCAAAATCTCTCAGCAATAAAATATTTCCTATAGAAGTGTCACTTATCTATCCTATCACTAGGGTGTTCCTGACTGCCACTTATAAAACATAATGCTTCACGTGAATATCTTGAAGATCTCCTTGGACTTGTGATACAGCTTTCATAGGCATCCATTTATCAGTCCCTGAGGCCGTCTATGGGGTCACACAGAGTCAGACACGACTGAAGCGACTTAGCAGCAGCAGCAGCAGCAGAGCTAACATATATTGAAACTTTGTAAAGCTTTACTAATAAAATTAATAGTAACATAAAATAGATTTTAAAACAAACCAAGATGTATAAATGTCATGGAAAGTGCAGATTATTAGAATCTTTGACCTGTAAACATGGTGAGTAACATTTTAACAATTACTTTGGTTTAAATTAAGATACATGAGCATAATGTTTAAACATGAGAAAGATAGAAATTGGAGGAGTACTAGCATGTAGATGGGGATGGAAAGAGTTAAAGTAAATCCCAGAAGACGAGAGTATGAGGACGATCTGGTCACCAGGCAAAGCAATACCAGTGTTAGTCACCCAATCGTGTCTGATTCTTTGCAGCCTCAAGGACTGTAGTCGGCCAGGCTCCTCTGTCCATGCAGCCCTCCAGGCAAGAATACTGGAGTGGGTTGCCATGACCTTCTCCAAGGGATCTTCTCAACCCAGGAGCCCAACTGGGATCTCCTGCATTGCCAGCAGATTCTTTAACATCTGAGCCACCAGGGAAGCCTCAAGCAGTACCAGGACTCCGATAAAACAGGACCATCTGACATAGCTATAACCTAGAGTTTTGATCAAAGTTATCCCTGAAGGTTAAACTATATTGTGGACAGTGATGATACAGACAATTTACCAAGGATTTCCCACAAAGCATACAATTTCTGATGCAGTTATATTAATAAAATTTTACCTTTACAAAGTTAACCTGGGAACTACTCTCTCTTCTGATTTGACAAGTAACACAACTCATCAAACAAACCTAGTTATTTCCAGCACCTTTCTGAAGATGAAAAAAAAAATATTTGCTATTTTCAGGGACTCTCTGGGAAATCTCATATAGTTTTAGGTATGAAAGATAGTTTGAGAATTTTTATTTTTTCTATACTTAGGATTCTGTTTTGGAAGGCAAAAATGAAAAAAAAAATTGTCAGAAGAAATTCAGACACTTGGTTAAGATAGTCATGAGTGTCTTAGAAACAACATTTGGTTGTCTCTTTAATAACAATGACAGTAAAATATTTTAAAAGAACAAACAGAGACCACAACATAGTTGAAAAGAACCTTCACTTTTTCAAAAGTGCGGACTAAGAAATTTTGGTCTTTGCCTTCCTCCCACCCCCATAATCAAGGATCAGATAAGAGGAGACTGTAGGTTATGTGAGAAGAGAAAAAAAAAAAACCAAGAGTGGTTTAGGATGAAATAAGGAAGAAGACAGAGGACCACATGGGCCTGTAGTCTGGGGAGTAACTCAGCAATGTGGAATGTGAAGTTGGGTGGGATTAACTGGACACAAAATTCAAAATGGAACTCTGGGGTACAGTTCTTCTGGTACCATTGAACGTAGGCTGTGGAATCAATGTCAGATATTTGAAGACTTGGATAGTGGGACCAAATCAGAGCACTCCTGAAGTAGACCAGAGTTTAAAGAGGTTGTGTTATTACAGCTTAATGTTAATATGAGAACACTTAATGCACAGTACCCTGTATATTTTTCCACTTAAATTTCTTTAAAATGTTTGTCTTGCTGTACACCATTTTCTTTTAAGAATACAATGTTTATTCATTTCTGCAGCAATTTCTGAGGATTTATCTATCTTGTCTACCTTTCCTCTTCTGATTAAGATAAATAATAGAAGCCAGAAAAATAATTCTTTCTTGAAGAGTTCCCTAAGAGAAGAAAATATAAATCTTTAAAATATCAAAAGCCCATTCAAGAGCATCAACCTGATAACTCTGGATAGAAAATGTTATGATTTTGGCTCTTAAGCTCAGTAAATCAGTCTGCAACTGTACCCTGCCAAAATATCAAGAGCAAAATGAAAACGATGGTCATTGGATGTTTCCACAGATTGGAATATTTGGCATGATGCATTTGGAACATCTGCACAGTTGATTGCATTCTTCATCTGGATATTTTGGCATCGTGACACCAACAGCTTTGGAATCCTTTCTTTTCCACTGTAAATTTGGGCAGAAAACACAGAGACCCACATATAATTCAGTGCTTGACTTTTGAAAGACAAGAAGTGTTGTAATCTCATTTATTTTCTCACTGAAATCTTTTTCAGAAGTTAGGCAGAGCAGATGAGTTAATGCACCTCCACAATTCTCTAAGTGAAAAAGTATACAAACCATCACGTTTCCTTTTTACCCTTCCTCCATCTCGTCAGTTTCATTGTTCCAAAGATTCTATCATCTTGGTGATAAGGACCTTGGATACGGGAGGGTGAGAGAGTTGGGGAACACACAGGGCCACTGAATCATCCCAAATGTAGATGTTTGTCAATAAAGGAAAAAGTAAACTTTTACGAACATGGCAGAGAGAGTTTGTTAGCTTAGGTGTGGAACAGAATAATCTTTTCTGGACAGGTTCTCAGGATCTCTTTCCATTCTATTGCATGAACATGATTCTGAATTTCAAACCTATCTCAGGGCACTCAGTTCAAGGATCACTATTTAGGGAGCACCAGCTGCCAACTCCTCTTGGAGTTTGAAATCCAGCACAGAGCCAAGATTTAGGACAGAAAAGAGTGAACAATACAAATTTGAAGTTCTATGACAGGCTGTATACTCTGAATATTCCAAGTCGATGAATAACAATGAAAACCAAGATTTGGAGGAAAGTACATGGAGAACACGACTGAGCAACTGAACTGAACTGAACTGAACCAAACATGGAGAAAGGAGTATTGAGTTGAATCTTGAAGGATGGCCAAGATTTGATTGTGTATAAGAGAAATATTGTCTAATGGAATCAACAGAAGCATAGAAATAATTAATTTATGAACTGGATTAAAGAAGAGTTCTATGTGGTCAGATTATAGAAAGGAAGAGTGGAAGCTCTTCGAGGCCAGGTTAGAATATTTACCCCTATGTCATGAGGGCCAGGGAAGCATGTGAGATGGTTCAGCAGGACTCAGCAACTGTCACTCCTATCTCTGTGTCTTCTACCACACCTGCCCTTAGTAGGTATTTAGTAAATTCTCCTTGAGTCAAAGTGTGGCATGATTATGGAAGCTTTCAAAGATTTAAATTCCACAAATAGGACCTAAAAGTCACAATTTATGCTACATTTTCTGCTTATTTTTTGAGGAATAAGGGAAAAGACATTGTGCATTTCAAGAATAAAAGCTACTAACATTGTGAATTTACTTTGTTGGATCAATAAATTATATAGATAATATTTATTGCATATTTACTGTGGGTCAGGCACTATTCAAGTCTCCTAAGATTCCACTATGAACAAGAGAGGCAAGATGCTTGCAAGGTCATTTTATCCAGTGATAACTGCTTTGAAGATAACAAATACAGGTGATGGAAGAGTGACTGGGCAGGAATCATTAAGGAAGGGCTCTCTGAGGAAGTGACATATGAGCAGGGTCTTGAATAGAAAGAAAGGAAAAGGCCACGAAGGTCGAACATTCGGCTAGAGGCAAAGGCCTAGGAAGGGAACACTTATCATGCTATAGCCCATAACTTAAAGGAAAAAATTTTTTTTGTTTTTGGATATTGATTCATTTTAAGATATGCTAATAAAAATCTGGCAAGGAAAAAATTTAATTCCCCTATTCTCTTAGTATATTTTTAAGAACAAAATTGAGCCCTCCCAAGACCCTGTAGTTAAGGAGAAAACTTGTAATAGCCAAGAGAACAGAAAGTAAATCAGCATTGAACAAAGGTTTGAAAACTATCTGGAAGTGCTGTGTGCAAAGCCAAGACACAGAGGCTACCTAAATGTCTGTCAACAGATGAACGAATAAAGAATATGTAGTATACACACACACGATGAAATACCACTAAACCATAAAAAATGAAATAATGCCATTTGCAGCAATATGGATGTACCTAGAGGTTATCATACTAAGTGAAGTAAGTCAGACAAAGACAAATATCACATGATATCACTTATATATGGAATCTAAAAAAATGATACAAATGAATTTATTTACAAAACAGAAATAGACACACATAGAAAATAAACTTATGGTTACCAAAGGAGAAAGGGAAGGGGGTGGAGATAAACACATACACAATACTATACATAAAATAAACGAACAACAAAGACCTACCATATAGTACAAGGAACTAAACTCAGTCAGTTCAATTCAGTCTCTCAGTCATGTCCAGCTCTTTGTGACCCCATGGACTGCAGCATGTCCGGCCTCCCTGTACATCACCAGCTCCTGGAATTTACTCAAACTCATGTCCATTGAGTCAGTGATGCCATCCAACCATCTCAACCTCTGTCGTCCCCTTCTCCTCCCATCTTCAATCTTTCCCAGCATCAGGGTCTTTTCAAATGAGTCAGTTCTTCACATAAGATGGCGAAATAACTGGAGATTCTGTTTCAGCATCAGTCCTTACGATGAATATTCAGGGTTGACTTCCTTCAGGATTGACTGGTTTGATCTCCTTGCAGTCCAAGGGATTCTCAAGAGTCTCTCCAACACCACAGTTCAAAAGGATCAATTCTTCTGCACTCAGCTTTCTTTATAGTCCAACTCTCACATCCATACATAACTACTGGAAAAACCATAGCTTTGACTAGACAGACCTTCATTGGCAAAGTAATGTCTCTGCTTTCTAATATGCTGTCTAGGATGGTCATAACTTTTCTTCCAAGGAGTAAGTGTCTTTTAATTTCATGGCTGCAATCACCATCTGCAGTGATTTTGGAGCCCCCCAAAATAAAGTCTGACACTGTTTCCACTGTTTCCCCATCTATTTCCCATGAAGTGATGGGACCAAATGCCATGATCTTCATTTTCTGAATGTTGAATTTTAAGCCAGCTTTTTCACTCTCCTCTTTCACTTTTACCAAGAGACTCTAGTTCTTCTTTGTTTTCTGCCATTAGGGTGGTGTCATCTGCATATCTGAGGTTATTGATACTTCTCCTGGCAGTCTTTATTCCAGCGTGTGCTTCCTCCAGCCCAGCATTTCTCATGATGTACTCTGCATATAAATTAAATAAGCAGGGTGACAATATACAGCCTCCCTATTTGGAACCAGTCTGTTGTTCCATGTCCAGTTCTAACTGTTGCTTCCTGAACTGCATACTAAACTCAATATCTTGTAATAATCTATAATGGGAAAGAATATGAAGGAGAATAGATATGTATAACTGAATCACATTCTTGTATACCTGAAACTAATATAACATTGTAATTCAACTATATGTCAATATAAAAACCCAAACCAGGGGGAGGGAATATATGTATACTTATGGCTAATTCAAATTTCTCTATGGCAGAAACCAACACAACATTGTAAAGCAATTATCTTCCAATTAAAAATAAAGATTAAAAGTTTAACCTTGGGGAGAAAGTATCTGAAAGATTGAGAGGATTGAAGCTCAAAGACACCTAAAACAGAGGGAAGAAGAGTACAGAGGGTGGGGATAGCAGCCAAGGGGAACCGAGAGAATGGCTCTGCCTCCTGGAAACAGAGAGGCCTGCCTTGCGCATGTATGGTGACTACGCCAGTCAGCAATCCACGGTCCCTTCCCTTCCTCTTCCTCCTTGGAAAAGAACCTGAAGATAAAATTTAGACGGAGTTGGGATAAGTGAAATAAGACCGTGAAACTGATTCAGAAAACTGTAAAGAGATCAGCTTGCCTGGATGGAAAGCCTTCAAAATGTTTGGGTATGAACAGGAGAGACTATGATTAGAGCTAGGGGAAAATGCAGAGGTCACAGGAAGAGGTTTTTATGGTGGTTTTTCTTTTTAAAGCAGCGGTGATGCTGTCAAACAGCACAGCCTTGAAGGTGTTGAAACATCCGTGAAAAGAGTAGTGGCAGAGAGCTTCCTAGCCAGTGTTCATATTCCAGGCTTCCCTCTCTTTCCTCCATCTTGGTTATTTCATTTTAGCTAATTTTTCTAAAACTCCACAGGTCCTCAGCACACATCCTCCTCTGCTGTTGTTACAGCTCTGCTCTTGCCCTTTCTGGTACTGAAAATATTTTCTTCACGTGTGTACCCCAAAAATGCCGTGAACTTTTGGCTGCCTTTCAAATGAAGCTCTCTCTTACGTTTTTCTTGGAGGACAAGCGCTTGAGCTCATTTCTTGCTTGTTTGTTTTCTCCACATTCTGGCCACATGTGTTGATTCTTCCTCCTGAAAGGTTATCACTTCTCCTAACACCATTTGTTGAGCAGTCATCTGTGTCCTCACCTCCCACTCACCACACTCTGGCTGCTGCACCCAACACACCCCTGAAAACGCATTTGGAAGATCTCCCACATGCTCTTTATTGTTGATCCAGAGACTGCTTTACAGCACTTTGCCCTGCATCAGGTTTCAGCAGCAGTTGACTCTCTAGACCGAAACTTTCCCTCCAACATTCTCATCTCTTAATATCAATAACACTTCATTTTCCTGGCTTTCTTCTGATCTCTCCCTCCTTGTCTTCCCTTCAATGTCACATTCAGGGCTCCAACCTGGCTTTTTTTTCCTCTTCCCACTCTGCTTCCTCTGCGTGCCCTTCCACATCAATATCATCAACTACATCTTCTCTTCAGCCCAGTCCTCTCTCCTGAGTTCCAGACAACAAGCGCCATTGTCTCTAGACACCCTCTCTTGGACATCACCATTGTACTTTAAATTTACTATGTCCAAGACCAAAGTCCTCCCCTCTGCTCTACTTCTCCTCCAAACCTTGTCATCATAAACCACTGTGTCCTCCATGCTTTCCTATCTCAGTGAACTAAACTGTCATCTAGTTTTTTTAAATCAGAGTTTGACCTCAGCATCATCCTTGATTACCAAAGGATGAGTCAATTTGTGTTCCTTGGAGAGTAGTGGTGCCCTTAACAGTGCCTGATACTTTCAGGAGAAATTTAACTCTTGTTTGTTTATTTGTTTGGAAAGGACAAGGAAAGAGTGATTTATTTGGATTAGAGAGGTTGAATTTGAACTCACTGGGATGCCTATGTAAAAACTATTGATTGGCCATTAGGAAATGTAGGTACTGGAGTAATGAAGAGATTTCAGAGCTAGAGTTACACACTTGCCAATTATCTACAATACACAGAACAATAATTGAAACCGTGTGAGACGATGAGATCATCATGGAAAAGAGTACATAGAAACAGGCTATGTGGAAACAAGTTGTCAGACCAGGTCACAGCTCTGAAAGCTGACAGGACTTCACACATCATCTGCACAACTTTTTTTTCACCTGAAAATTATACCAACAGAGGAAGGGAGAAATTAAATCCCAAAGAAAAAATCTACTTATAAGGTCTTTGATGCCAAGTTACTTGAAAGTTCCAAAGCTCAAAGAAAGGATTCAGAAGGAGCTGACTCTGCTCAAAGTCAAAAGCACTGACTCAGGATCAAGACAACATTGTTGCTGGAGCCAGAAAGAACTTGCATCTTTTATTAATTCCAAGATAAGCAAGGCCTGACTCACCCCACCTCCAAATTTCCTGTTAAACCAATCTATTCCTTTATAGTGTAAGACACTTTGATTTGTCACTTTCTGTTACTTCAGTAAATCCTGGAGCCAGCTCCCTAGAACTGAGTGGGCACATCTTTTCCCAACTCTGTATTCAGTGACATCATCTTGTTAGGTTAAAACTGACCATCATGGGACTATTTAAAGCTCAGAAATTGGCAAATGCTCTGAATTAGGGATTCCCACCACCACCACCCCTCACTGGAAACCTGCTTGTTGAACATTTTCCTGTACATCACTGGTCACAACCAAAAGTACTTTACTGATACACATGTTGAATCAAAAACAGGATGAACAAAAAGAGGATGGGCCTAAAAGTTTCCCAAAAGGGGACCTCATAGGTGTGGACTGCCCCGGAAACAAGAGGATGAGGGTAGGAACTGATATTGGCCAACCTACGCCATGTCTTCATCCAAGTCAATGAGCTGTGAGTGCCCTCTTGGAATGATGTTAGGGTGTTGGTCATACCACAAGAGTCAGCAACGGTGCATCTGCTATGCTGCTGCTGCTGCTAAGTCGCTTCAGCCATGTCCGACTCTGTGCGACCCCATAGACGGCAGCCCACCAGGCTCCCCGTCCCTGGGATTCTCCAGGCAAGAACACTGGGGTGGGTTGCCATTCGAGGGAACTAATCCATTATTATGACTGCACTAGTCCAGTTAGGATGGACTATCACTATAATTTCTCTCCTTTTCCATCTGTTCCAACAGGGAAGGGGCAGCTAGTGAGGGGTGAGGAGTTGGGACTAGAAGAAGCAAGAAAGAGATCCACCTCAGTCTCTTAACACTGCAGAGTTCCCAGCCTTGATGAGAGAGGCAGAGGCTTTAAAGGGGATAAGTGATGGACATTCCAAGGTTAGACCAGAAGATGCTTTTTCAATATACACTATGAAATTACTCTTATGATTCCCGGAGACTAGAAAAGCTGTGGAGTATGCTTGGTATTTCCTCCAGGGGCAGGAAAGAACCTGCAAGAGGAGTTTTGAAGGGTCCTTGGGGGAAAACCATAAGGGAATTTTCTCTTTGTGCCCTACTGGCTAACTTAATAGACAGCTTTGCATAGATGATTGCAGCACTTAAAAATTTTATTAACTATACAGAAGCACCGTAAATATGCTTAGTTGATGTCTATTGAAGGAATGAATAAAACTCTTAACTTGCAGGAAGAGAAAAAGATTCAGGAGAAATTCTTCCATCCAAACAAAATTAGAAATTGTTTGAGTCTATGTCATGTCAGAAAGAAAAGTACTTTCTTGTAATTCTTCGTGTTAAACCAAGTTCTATTTCATAGATTCATTGGAAAGTGATAGTTTGTGGATATTTAAATTTTTTTGTCTTTTAACTCCCATGAAGCTAAAGACAAACACAAAATTTCTGTCTCATTTTCCAACCTCTGCCCTGTGCAAAGAGAAGAGAAAGATTCCTTTCTGTCTTTTGATGGTTCTGCTTTTCTCCATAGGTAATGAGGGCTGTGGTAGTGATCTGGACTTCTAAATTTTCATGGGGAGAATTAGCATGCATGGCTCTTAGGATCTAGCAGCCCTGGATCTTCAGTTTGCAAATAACCACTAGATGCAGGAGGAGAAGGCAACAGCACCCCACTGCAGTACTCTTGCCTGGAAAATCCATGGGCGGAGGAGCCTGGTAGGCTGCTAAGAGTCGGACATGACTGAGCAACTTCACTTTCACTTTTCACTTTCATGCATTGGAGAAGGAAATGGCAACACACTCCAGTGTTCTTGCCTGGAGAATCTCTGGGATGGAGAAGCCTGGTGGGCTGCCATCTATGGGGTCACATAGAGTCGAACATAACTGAAGCGACTTAGCAGCAGCAGCAGCAGGTGGTTACTTAATTATAAATTAGTTGAAATTAAATAGAATTAAAAACTCAGCATGTTTTAAGTATTCATTAGCTATACTCAACTAGTGGCACAGATTTAGAATATATTTTTTTTATCATCACAGAGAATTCCACTGGACAGCATTACCCTAGCGCTTCATTATAGAAAGACAAAATATTTTTGAGATAAATTTCTACCTAATGTGATTCAGATCCATTCCAAAAAACTTTCATACTTAAATCAGTCAAGAAAGGAAATAAAATAATCTTCAAATAAAGAATTTGGAGTACAGCTAAAAACAGACTTTGATGGAAGTGGTCTTTTGTGTGTACATTTTAGTAAAATGCTTTCAGTGTGACTGTTTAGATAATTCTGTTATACTGCATTATAATGTTACAGTATGTCTTCTGGGATCATGCCCAGAGAGTTCATCTCAGTTTTTGTAAAGCATTACATAGCTATTTGATAATGGCAAAGAGAAATTAAAATTGTCTGCAATTAGAAAGGAGTCTTTACATTCTCCATGACTAAAATCTTTGGACAAATCCAAGCAAATTAGATTGATCCTTAGCAGGTATAAGAAAATTGCTTAGTTCCCCTCTCTGAATGCCAAGAATAATTTATAACAGTTTCACTTCCAACTCAGAGCTGGTGACTGGGGGAAACTCTTATGTTAGAAGAGGACCCATTGGATTTAACATATGGTAACTTCAATAAAAGCTCATTATAATGAAGTATGTACGTGCATACATGCTAAGTTTCTTCAGCCGTGTCTGACTCTTTGCGACCCTACAGACTGTAGCCCATCAGGCTCCTCTGTCCACAGTATTCTCCAGGAAAGGATACTGGAGTGGATTGTCATGCCCTCCTCCAGGAGATCTTCCCAGGAATTGAACCTGCAACTCCTGCATTGCAGGTGGATTCTTTACTGCTGAGCCACTGGGGAAACCCATGATGAAGTATAATTGTAACAAGTTTCCACAGCATAAGAATTACCAATGGGAGAGGACAAGAATAGATAAGAGAAAGAACTGTAAAACTGTCGTTTCCCTGGGAATGAAGATAGACTCCTTGAGAGCAGACATCTTTGTTCTGCTATTGGTGTCTTGGAGCCCCAAATCCTGCCTGACACACAGCAGATGTTCAGTATTTCTCTTCTTCTCAACAAGGTCTATGAACAAAAGAAATTATTTTATCAGAGTTTACATTATTGAGGTTTTAGCAGAGCCTATCCGATCTGAGGAAAGAGAAATCTTCAACTCTAGTCTTGCATGTGGGAGAAAGGAAATAACCAATTACAACCTACTCTAGCCATCCTGTACCACCTAAGAGATGGTGGGAAATGGACATAGACTTGTGAAGTTAACAGTTCAGGAGTACAGGCTCATTAAAAGATTGCTCCCCTTCCCCCACACTTTACCACCACAGCACTAAAGAACAGTACATCATGTCTGTTTTTCAACAATTACAAGAAATACTAAAAGGTAAAAACACAGTTTGAAAAGACAGGCCAAGCATGAGAACCAGGCTCAGATATGGCAGGGATGTCAGGCTTAGACCAAGAATTTAAAACAACTATGATTGATATGCTAAGGCCTCTAATGGCTAGAGTGAGTAACATGTAAGAACGGATGGACACTGTAAGCAGAGGGATGGAAATTCTAAGAAATCTGTGAATAGAAACCTCCGAAATGAAGAAGTAAAAAGAAAAAAGACTGGAATAAAAATAGAACAGCCAAGAACTGTGGGCCAACTACAAAAGGTGTAACATACTTACAACGAAAATATCAAGAGAAAAAAGAGAAAGGGGGACAGAAATATTTGAAGCAATAAAAACTGAGACTTTTCCCCCAATTAATGTCAGATATCAAATGACAGATCCAGGAAACTCAGAGAAGAATAAATGCCTAAAACACTACACTGATCTATATATTATATTCAAATTACAAAAATAAAAAATAAAGAAAAAAATCTTGAAAGAAGCCAAAGAGAAAAAATCTTACCTATAGAGAAGAATGTGCGTTAAGTCACTTCAGTCGTGTCCAACTCTTTGTGACCCCATGGACTGTAGCCTGCCAAGTTCCTCTGTCCATGGGATTTTCCAGGCAAGAATACTGGAGTGGGTTGCCACTTCCTTTTCCAGGGGATCTTCCAGACCCAAGGATCTAACCTTGCCTCTTACATCTCCTGCAGTCGCAATGGCAGCCAGGTTCTTTACTAATGCCACCTGGGAAGCCCCAATAGAGAAACATAGATAAGAATTATATCTGATTTCTCTTCAAAAACCATGCAAACAAGAAGAGTGGAGTGTAATACTTAAAGTGCTGGAATTAAAGAAACACCAATGTAGAATTCTGAATCTTACAAAATTATACTGCAAAGGTGAAGGAGAAATAAATACGTATATATTTTTGCTATGTGGCACTTCGGATCTTAGTTCCTTCACCAGGGATCAAAGCCACAACCCTTGCACTGGATGCAGGGAGTCTTAACCATTGAATGACAGAGAAATTCCAAGATTCTTATTCTTAATTGATCTGATAACAGTTCAAAATAATATCAACAGTGTATTTGATCATGTATTCTTATGTATGCTTCTGTATAAGAGAAATGAATGACAACCAGGATATAATAATTAGGATTATTTTCTTATTATAAGGTATTGCCCTACCATGTAATGGTATAGTGTTATTTGAAAGTGGACTTGGTTTAGTTGTAAATGTATATTGCAAACTCCAAGACAACCACTTAAAAAGTAAAAAAAAAAAAAATTTTAAGTATGATTGGAATACTAAAATTGAAGAGAAAATAAAATTCTATAAAATTTTCAATTAAAACTACAAAGAGCAGAAAAACGATGAAAGATAAAAAAGAACAAAGGCAAAGACTAGAAAACAATAACAAATATGGTAAAATATTAATCCAACTACATCAACAGTCACTTTAAACATCAGTAGTCTAAATACACCAATTAAAAGATTATCAAAATGGGTCAAAAAATAAGACATTTTGTCTACAGGAAACCATTATACTTTATTATTTTTGTTTGATTGCTTTAATTTCAATTCAAACAGAGTTAATTTACAATGTTGTTTAAGTTTCAGGTGTAAAGCAAAGTGATTCAGTTATACATATATATATATTCTTTTTCATATTCTTTTTC
>SJYQ01006111.1:250770-265392 GCA_006410935.1 Redunca redunca | reverse complement strand
AGTCTGTTGTTCCATGTCCAGTTCTAACTGTTGCTTCCTGACCTGCATACAGGTTTCTCAAGAAGCAGGTCAGGTGGTCTGGTATTCCCATCTCTTTCAGAATTTTCCACAGTTTATTGTGATCCACACAGTCAAAGGCTTTGGCATAGTCAATAAAGCAGAAATAGATGTTTTTCTGGAACTCTCTTGCTTTTTTGATGATCCAGCAGATGTTGGCAATTTGATCTCTGGTTCCTCTGCCTTTTCTAAAACCAGCTTGAAGATCTGGAAGTTCATAGTTCACATATTGCTAAAGCCTGACTTGGAGAATTTTGAGCATTACTTTACTTGCGTGTGAGATGAGTGCAATTGTGCGGTAGTTTGAGCATTCTTTGGGATTGCCTTTCTTTGGGATTGGAATGAAAACTGACCTTTTCCAGTCCTGTGGCCACTGCTGAGTTTTCCAAATTTAGCTATTGCAATTAGTGCTGCCATGAATATTGGGATACATATATCTTTTAGAATTAGAATTTTCTCTGGATATGCCCAGGAGTGCAATCACTGGATCATATGGTAACTCTATTTTTAATTTTTTTAAGGAGCTTTTGTAGTGACTGTTATATACTGTTCTCCATAGTGACAGCATAATTTACATTTCCACAGAGTAGAAGAAGAAACCCATTTTAAATAAAAGGTCACATATAAAGTAAAAGTAAAAGAAAAGATATGCCATGCTAACATTAACCAAAAGAAAGAAGTAGCTATACTGATTTAAGACACCGAATAGATGGCAAATAAGCATATGAAAAGATGCTTAATATCATATGTCATTAAGGAATGGCAAATTAAAACAAAGAGATATCATTGTAAACATATTGTTCAGTCTCAGTCCCTTTGCAACCCCCTGGACTGTAGCACATCAGGATTCCCTGTCCTTCAACATCTCCCAGAGCTTACTCAAACTCATGTCCATTGAGTCAGTGATGCCATCCAACCATCTCCTCCCCTTCTCCTCCTGCCTTCAGTCTTCCCCAGCATCAGGGTGTTTTCCAATGAGTCACCTCTTTGCACCAGGTGGCCAACATATTAGAGGAAACGTATTAGAATAACCAAATCCAAAACACTGGCAACAGCAAACACTGGGAAGGGTGTGGATCAACAGAATCTCATTTGTTGCTAGTACAGTGGTAAGCCACTATAGAAGACACTTTCGAAAACTAAACTTGTGAGAAAACTTTTTACAGAACTAAGCATATTCTTACTGCTGTTGTTGTTCAGTCATCAAGTCGTGTCCAACTCTTGCAACCCCATGGACTGCAGCACACCAGGCTTCCCTGTCCTTCACCATCCCGAAGTTTGCCCAAGTTCATGTCCTTGAGTGGACATTGAGTGATGCCATCCAACCATCTCATCCTCTGTCATCCTTTTCTCCCAATGCCTTCAATCTCACCCAGCATCAGGTTCTTTTCCAATGAGTGAGTTGTTCACATCAGGTGGCCAAGTATTGGAACTTTAGCTTCAGTGTCAGTCCTTCCAATGAATACTCAGGGTTGATTTCCTTTAAGATTGACTGGTTTGAACTCCTTGTTTTCCAAGGGACTCTCAAGAGTCTTCTCCAGCATCACAGTTGGAAAGCATCAATTCTTCAGCGCTCTGCCTTCTTTATTGTCCAGCTCTCCCATCTGTCTGTACATAAATACTGGAAAGACCATAGCTTTGACTATATGGACCTTTGTCGGCAAAGTAATATCTTTGCTTTTTAACACACTATGTAAGTTTGTCACAGCTTTCCTGCCAAGAAGTAATCGTATTCTAATTTGATGGCTGCAGTCACCATCCATAGTGATTTTAGAGCCCAAGAAGAGGAAAGTTGTTATTGCTTCCACTTTTTCCCCATCTATTCGCCACAAAGTGATGGGACTGTATGCCATGATCTTTGCATCTTAATACTGAGTTTTAAGTCAACTTTTTCACTCTCCTCTTTAACCTTCATCAAGAGGCTCTTCAATTCCTCTTTGCTTTCTGTCATAAAAAAGAAAGGTTTTCATTTGTGTATCTGAAGTTGTTGATATTTCTCCCAGCAGTCTTGATTTCAGCTTATAACTCATCCAGCCTGGCATTTCTCATTATTTCCTCTGCGTATAAGTTAAATAAACAAGATGACAATAAACAGTCTTGTTGTACTCCTTTCTCAATCCTGAACTACTCAGTTGTTCCATACTGGGTTCTAACTGTTGCTTCTTGACCGTCATATGGGTTTCTCAGGAGACAGGTGAGCTTGTCTGGTATTCCCGTCTCATTCTTACTGTATGATCCAGCCAAAACTTGGAAGTCATCAAGATGGCCTTCAGTAGGTGAATAGATAAACAAACTACGGTACATCTAGACAATGGAATATTACTAAGTGCTAAATAAAAAGTCTTATCAAGCCATGAAAAGACAAGGAGAAATTTTAAATGCATATTATGAAGTGAAAGAACCCAACCTGAAAAGGCTACATACTGAACGACTTCCAACTATTGACAATCTGGAAAAGGCAAAATTATGGAGATGGTTAAAAAAAAAAAATGGTTGCGAGGGGTTGGAGGGAAGAAGAGATGAATAGTCAGAGCCCAGGGATGTTTAGGGCAGTGAGATTGCCCGTATGACCCTGTATTGGGGGATACATGTCATTGTATGCCTGTTAAAACTCATGGAATGTACAACATTAGGAGTGAACTCTGTGACTTTGAGTAATGATAAGTTGATCCATTTGACAAGTGTACCAGCTTAGGGCAGGATAATTATTAGCAGGGGAGGCTGTTGCATGGGAGGGGGACAGGAGTGATGTGGGGCGGGTGTCCACAACCTCCAGGATCTAATCCCTGATGGGCTGAGGTGGAGCTGATGTAATAATAATAGAAATAAAGCTCACAATAAATGTAATTCATTTGAATCATCCTGAAACCATTCCCTTGCTTCTGGTCCATGGAAAGACTGTCTTCCACGAAAATGGTCCCTGGGGCCAAAAAGGTTGGGAACCTCTGATGTCAGGGTATCTCAATGTCTGCTGCTTAATTTTTCTGTGTACCTAAAACTGCTCTAAAAAATAAAGTCTATTAAAAAAATAATTAAAGCTAACTCTGTCAGACCCTGAGATATAATATTTTATGTAATGAAATAAAAGTTTTCTCCTTTTAACTTCAAGCCTTAACTTTCCCTTTCCTCAGGCACATCCTAGTAAATAAATGTGTCTGGGAGTTTGATGAGGAAGAAAAGCTCTCTGAAAGTTCCTCCTTTGCACTTCATGTCTCCATGTATGTGTGCAAATTCTCCAACCTCTTCCCTCCCAAGAATATATTCAGATTTTTTTTAAGGTAAGTGTCTAAATGATCTATTTTCTTTAAAAGTACCATTTCAGATATGTCCTGTCCTTAAGATGCTGCCTTTGAACAAATAACCTGAATTCCGCTTCTGTTAGAGCAGATGTGAAAATGAAATGAGCAAGGTTAGTCCTGACACCTACTGTCAGAACTTGGGTATGAACTGGTTTATGCTAGCCACCCACTGTAACGAGCCGGGCAGTGGGCAGAAATAGGGGCAGGTGCAGGAATGACTGGGCTTCCCTGGTGGCTCAGATGGCAAAGAATCTGCCTGCAATGCAGGAGATGGGGGTTTGATCCCTGGGTGGGGAAGGTCCCCCAGAGAAGAGAGTGACTGCCCACTCTAGTATTCTTGCCTGGAGAATTCCATGGACAGAGGAGCCTGGGGAGCTACAAGAGTCAGACACAATTGAGCAACTAACACGTGATAGGAGCGACTGGAGGAGAGTTACCAAAACTCCATTATATTGAAAGAGGGGGCCAGGGAACCAACCCCTCGGCTCTACTTGAGATAAACATGCTGAAGATTCCAGAGGCAGAAGATAAAACAAATGTCAAGAGGTATTCTTAATTCTCAGCCAGGAGTCTTCCTCGGGCTCTGGCGTCTTTAACAAACCTCACTCTTTGTTTTTCTTGCATGCTTCTGTCTCTGGTGCTCTAAAGATAACTTATATACTGGCTTTGATTCTTAGAGGAGGGAGAGAGGAAGGAAAAATAGAAAGCTTCCCTCACCTTGGTCTTTCTCCTGCCCTGGGCTTTGCTCTATGCTAAAGCAGCTCTCTACTTTTCATTCGTTATTTTTATCTTCTTCTGGAAATATTTTCCACCCCAACCCAGGAATTAGCTATGGAATTAAGTCACCAGGCTATTTTAAAAAGGTGTGCATCCCATGAGGGCTCGCACTCCGTCACCTCCCAGGCTCTTGTGTATCTCATAAAGAGCTATTCCCCAGACTGGGGAGAAGAGACCCAGAATGGACAGTATTCTAGGTGAAGAGAAGCAGGCACTCGTCCTTGCTGTGGCTGCAGTGTGTTGTAATAGTTGTTACACAAGGACTTCTGTAAAAGTAGAGAATGGCCACGTTGCTATCTGAAGTCTGGCCTCCATTGTTACCAACCAGGGGAAGGTTGAACAGGCCCGCAAAGAAAGACTGGAGGACTCGGGAGCCATGCGTGAATATCATCAACCATCACCCCCACTGCAGCTGATGGCAGTATCCTCTGGCCTTGCTCCCTCACCTTTGTCCCTTGCTCTTGTACTTCCCTCACCTGGTAGACACTGCCGCAGAACCACAGGCCTGTTTCTTAGTACATAAAGGACTAACTGTGCCCCCATGTGGAGAACGCAGAGAAATCCTCTAGGTTTTTGCCCTCTGATTGATTTGTATTCAAGTC
Source organism: Redunca redunca (assembly GCA_006410935.1). Classification (NCBI taxonomy): domain Eukaryota; kingdom Metazoa; phylum Chordata; class Mammalia; order Artiodactyla; family Bovidae; genus Redunca; species Redunca redunca. The sequence goes on along the minus strand of SJYQ01006111.1, from coordinate 260,657 downwards.
AACTTAACTGTCATACTTTTTTTCTTCTTTTTTTGCTCTAGGTTATTTAAGTATTTAAGATGGGATTCGTTTTTAAACAACAAGAATTTGCTGTACAGAACAGGGAACTATATTTGATTTCTTGTAATAACTAACAAGGAAAAAGAATCTGAAAAGAGGCGTATATGTATAACTATCACTTTGCTGTACGTGTGAAAATAACACAACACTGAAATTCAACTGTACTTCAATTTTTTTAAAAAATGGGATGCATTTTAAGAAACGTTTTAGGTAGTAGCCAGCATCCTTCATGGAAGACATTTGGGATAAAATCATAAGAATATTTCTCTTTTTATTCATATGGATATAATCAAAGCATTCTGAACAGCTGCTCTTATTTGGCTGGCACTTTAGGGAAATCCACAAAATACAAAAATACTTTAAAAAATCTGTTCCATAGGAGACCACTGTGTGTTCATTGAACAAACAGGACAGAGGAGGTGGGCCTAGCAAGCTGATGAGCTGTTTTCACTCCCACTGTGATACTGTTCCGTGTGGTGAAGAGTGAAACACAACAATTAGCCCCCTGGTCTTACAGTCCTGCGTTCAAAGGTTGATTCTACCCATCATGCACTATTACTTCACACTCTGACTCAGTTTCCCCACCTGTAGAATGGGATAAGTAAAAGTATTTAATGCTGTTCCTGGCACTTTACAAGTTCTCAGTTAATATAATCTATCACTATTATCAAATGTGGGCTTCCCTCATAGTTCAGTTGGTAAAGAATCTGCCTGCAATGCAGGAAACACTAGTTCAATTCCTGGGTCAGGAAGATCCCCTGGAGTAGGGATAGGCCACCCACTCCAGTATTCTTGGCCTGTATCTCAGCTGGTAAAGAATCCACCTGCAATGCAGGAGAGCCCGGTTTGATCCCTGAGTTGGGAAGATCCCCTGGATAAGGGAAAGGCTACCCACTCCAGTATTCTGGCCTAGAGAATTCCATGGACTATATCGTCCATGGGGCACAAAGAGTCGGACATGACTGAGTGACTTTCACTTTCACTTTTTCATTATTAAACAAGGTACTGGTCATATCCTATCTTATTATAAAAGAAACATCCTACATCATTGCCTTGTCTTTCCTATAGAGGTGTTATGAATTAAGAAGTGTAGGATTTAGAAAATATCTGATTGCGAATTTCCTTGTTTAGAGGATATTAGTGTTCCCCTCGGAGAAGGCGATAGCACCCCACTCCAGTACTCTTGCCTGGAAAATCCCATGGATGGAGGAGCCTGGTAGGCTGCAGTCCATGGGATTGTGAAGAGTCGGACATGACTGAGCAACTTCCCTTTCACTTCTCACTTTCATTCATTGGAGAAGGAAATGGCAACCCACTCCAGTGTTCTTGCCTGGAGAATCCCAGGGATGGAGGAGCCTGGTGGGCTGCCGTCTATGGGGTCACACAGAGTCGGACACGACTGAAGTGACTTAGCAGCAGCAGCAGTGTTCCCCTAATTTTTAGGATATTTTTAACACAACTTTGTTTTGTCAACAAAAAGACAATTTTTTAAAACCGTGTATCCTACTTCAAATCTTCCACCTATGTGTTCCCTTGCTGTGCTCAATAGCCCCTGATGAGTCTCTCCAGTCTTTTTTTATTATTGTTATTGAGGTGTAGCTAATCTACAATGTTGTGTAAAGCGATTCACATGTAGATATGTATATATTTTATGAGTCTATGGTCGAATCACTTTACTGTGCATACATGTATGCGTGTATATTTATATGTATGTGTTATTCATTCAGTTGTGTCTGACTCTTTGTGACTCCATGGACTATAGCCCCTCAAGCTCCTTTGTCCATGGGAATTCTCCAGGAAAGAATACTGAAGTAGATAGCCATTTCCTTTTCCAGGGGATCGTCCTGAAACAGGGATCACACCCAGGTCTCCCACACTGCAGGCAGATTCTTTATCATCTGAGCCACCAGGGAAGCCTGATATATATATATATTCATTTATAGGTTATTACAAGATATTGAATATAGTTCCCCATGCTATACAGTAGGACCTTGTCATTTATCTATTTTATGAAATGTATTAATAGTTTGTATCTGTTAATTCCAAGCTTCTAACTTATCCCTCTCCCCTCCTTTTTGGTAACCATAAGCTTGTTTTCTCTGTCTATGGGTCTGTTTCTGCTTTGCAAGTAAGTTCATTTGTATCATTTTTTAGATTCCACATATATTAATAAGTGATATATTATGATTTTGTCTTTGACTTACTTCACTTAGTATGATAATCTCTAGATCTATTAATGTTGCTGCAAATAACATTATTTCCTTCTTCATATGACTGAGTAATATTTCATTGTCTATCTGTACCACATCTTCTTTATCCATTAATCCGTCAGTGGACAGTTAGGTTGCTTCCATGTCTTGGCTGCTGTCAATAATACTGCTATGAACTTTGAGGGACATGTATCCAAGGCAAGAAAATGTTTTGAAACCATTGTTGTCTCATTTCTGGTTTGCCTTTTGTTTGTTTGTCTTTGCTCTCCTCTAGAACTTGAGTCTCTTTTGCTCTCCTCTGTTCTTCTCATGCAAGCTCATTTCCCAGTCCTCCATCTCCTGCTTCTGTTTCTCACCCTGGGGCCCCAGCCCCCAGGGTTCTAAGCAAGGTCCCCTCTAGGCCTCACGATGAAGAGAAATCACAAGAGGGCAGTGTACAGAAAGAGCACATGCAATTGTTTGGCCAGCAGCAGTGGTCTCTTTCCTGGTGAGGGTTGGGGGAGGGAAGAGGAATGACATCAACTGATGTTAGATTGAAAACGTGTGAACCCCCAGCACTGTTTCTTTCTCCCAGCCCCGCTGCCCCTGTGAGTCCTGTTCACTCACCTGATGTCCACCCAGGACCTAGGATGTGCACCTACATTTCCCGAGGCGTCTTAAATTTGGCAATTTCCTCTTCACTGAAGTGTGTGTGTGTGTGTGTGTGTGTGTGTGAGAGAGAGAGAGAGAGAGAGTCTCTCAGTCGTGTTCGACTCTGCAACCCCATGGACTAGCCCACCAGGCTTCTCTGTCCATGAAATTCTCCAGGCAAGAATACTGGAGTGGGTTGCCATTTCCTTCACCAAGAAGTATGCTGCTGCTACTGCTAAGTCGCTTCAGTTGTGTCCAACTCTGTGCAACCCCATAGATGGCAGCCCACTAGGCTCCTCCATCCATGGGATTTTCCAGGCAAGAGTACTGGAGTGGGGTGCCATTGCCTTCTCCAAGAAGTATGAGTAAGTACATATTAGCTAATTCTAAGAGAAATTTGGAAAAACATGTATGTGCACCCTTCTCCCCTTCCCCCAGTTGTTAGCCATTCTTTGTCACCTATGATATTTGTCACCATTGGAAAGGGATAGAGTTCTCAGCTTCTCTGCCCAGGCCACCGCCCTACCGTATCATTTCTGAGCCCTCCATCTGATCTAATGCAAATGGTGAAAGATTCCAATTAACTGTGTGGTAAAAGATCCCAGCTGATGGTGGTTTGTTGAGGCTTAATTCAGTACTTGGCATTTGTCAGCTTGATGCCCTTCAAAGTAGATAAAGAAGAGATAAAATTAACCGGGAAGGAGGTTTCATGTTACTGTTGCCTGTCATTGTTAGTGACCCCTACTGCCTATGGTGGGACTCCTAATGTCCCAGGTGGCTCAGAAAAAGTTCAGCACAATTCACTGCACTAAAGTGCCCTCTGCATTTCTAGTATACCAATATTTTTTCAGCTATTGATGGGCCCTAATATTTTTTTAAGTTTTAAAACATATCTTCTATAAGTATACTCAATCGGAAACAAAGTATTCATTTAGAAACCAAGAGATCCCACTATTTCATTATCCATCCAAAATGAGATGACTTGCAACATTTTCTTAGTCAGAATTTCCCCTCCAATTGTCTGTTTCAAAAGCCCAAGTCAGGAGAACAAGATGGAGGAGGTAGACGTGGAGTACATCTCTCTCCCACGGGCAAATCAGGAGTACACCTTCAGCCACAGAAGTGCATGCAGAACACCAGCTGAGACAGGACAGGAGTACCTGACCAGGGGAAAAGAATATATAGACCCACGCAAAACATGGTAGGATGAAGCAACTGGGGGGAAAAACAGGAGTGTTAGCAGAACTGGACCTGCCCTCAGCGGGTGGGGGAACTGAAGCAGGGGCCTGAGCCCCACAACGGGGCAATTGTCTGAGTCAGAGGAGAAACATTTAAGGCTGAGAGTGAAACAGTTGATCTGTGCCTGCCTAAATGGAATGAGAACCAGACAGTCCTTGCAACAGCCATACATACCCCAGAGGAAAAAGAAATAAAAGGAATCCAGATCAGAAAAGAAGTAAAGGTCTCACTGTTTGCAGATGACATGATACTGTACATAGAAAACCCTAAAGATAGTATCAGAAAATTGCTAGAGCTAATCAGTGAATTTAGAAAAGTTTCAGGATACAAAATCAATACCCAGAAATCACTTGGATTTCTATAGACTAACAATGAAAATCAGAAAGAGAAATTAAGGAATCAATCCCTTTCACCACTGCAACAAAAAGAACTAAGTTTCTAGGAATAAACTTACCTAGGGGAGACAAAAGAACTGTACACAGAAAATTATAAGACACTAATGAAAGAAATCAAAGATGACATAAATAGATGGAGAGATTTTCCATGTTTCTGGGTAGGAAGAATCAACATTGTGAAAATGACTATACTACCAAATGCAATCTACAGATTCAATGCGATCCTTATCAAATTACCAATGGCATTTTTCACAGAACTAGAACAAAAAATTTGACAATTCATATAGAAACACAAAAGACCCTGAATAGCCAAAGAAGTCTTGAGAAAGAAGAATGGAGCTGAAGGAATCAACCTTCCTGACTTCAGATTATACTACAAAGCTACAGTCATCAAGACAGTATGGTACTGGCACAAAAACAGAAATATAGACCAGTGGAACAAGATAGAGAGCCCAGAAATAAACCCATGCACCTGTGGGTACCTTATTTTTTTACAAAGGAGGCAAGAATATACAATGGGGCAAAGACAGCCTCTTCAATAAATGGTGCTGGGAAAACTGGACAGCTACATGTAAAAGAGAATGAAATTAGAACACTTTCTAACACTATACACAAAGATAACCTCAAAATGGATTAAGGACCTAAATGTAAGACCAGAAACTATAAAACTCTTAGAGGAAAACATAGGCAGAACACACGATGACATAAATCAAAGCAAGATCCTCTATGACCCACCTCTTAGAGTAACAGAAATAAAAACCAAAGTAAACAAGTGGGGCTTGATTAAACTGAAAAGCTTTTGCATAGCAAAGGTAACTATAAGCAAGGTGAAAAGACAACTCCCAGAATGGGAGAAAATAATGGCAAATGAAACAACTGACAAAGAATTAATTTCCAAAATATACAAGCAGCTCATACAACTCAATGCCAGAAAAACAAGCAACCCAATCAAAAAGTGGGAAAAAGACCTAAACAGACATTTCTCCAAAGAAGACATACAGATGGCTAACAAACACATGAAAAGATGTTCAACATCACTCATCACTGGGCTTCCCTGGTGGCTCAGAGAGATGCAAATCAAAGCCACAATGAGATATCACCTCACACAGGTCAGAATGGCCATCATCAAAAAGTCTACAAACAGTAAATGGTGGAGAGGGTATGGAGAAAAGGGAACGCTCTTGCACTGTTGGTGGGAATGTAAATTGATACAGCCACTATGGAAGACGGTATGGAGATTCTTTAAAAAACTAGGAATAAAACCACCATATGACCCAGCAATCCCATTCTTAGGCATATACCCTGAGGAAACCAAAATTGAAAAAGACACATGTATCCCATTGTTCATTGCAGCTCTGTTTACAATAGCTAGAACATGGAAGCAACCTAGATGTCCATCGACAGATGATGGAAAAAGAATCTGTGGTACAAATAAACAATGGAATATTATTCAGCTATAAAAAGGAGAGCATTTGAGTCAGTTCTGATGAGGTAGATGAACTTAGAACCTATTATACAGAGTGAAGTGAGTCAGAAAGAGAAAGATAAATATCATATTCTAATGCACATATACAGAATCTAGAAAAATGGTTCTGAAGAATTTATTTACAGGGCAACAAAGGAGAAACAGACATAGAGAATAAATAGACTTATGGACATGGGGAGAGGGGAGGAGAGGGTGAGATGTATGGAAAGAGTAACATGGAAACTTGCATTACCATGTGTAAAATAGATAGCCAATGGGAATTTGCTGTATGGCTCAGGAAACTCAAACAAGGGTTCGGTATCAGCCTAGAGGGGTGGGATGGGAGGGAGATGGGAGGGAGGTTCAAAAGGGAGGGAACATATGTATACTTATGGCTGATTCATGTTGAGGTTTGACAGAAAATAACAAAATTCCACAAAGCAGTTATCCTTCAATAATAATTTTAAAAGCCCAAGTCAAATGGCATCAATAGCAAGGGATTCCTTCAAAAATTACTGTCACTCTAAGTCCTTAAAAATACATATAGCCTTTGAACCAGTGCTTTTACATCTGGTAATTTATCATAAGGAAATCATTAATCCTAAGGAAATGAATACTTAGCTGAAGATATTTATGGCAGTGTTATTTGAAGGAGTGAGTTTTTGAAAACAGTCTAACTGTAGAATATAGAATAATGTTAATAATATCTTTATCTGAAGGGATTCTATGCCACCATTAGAAGCAATGTTGACATAGGAATGTTTGTTGACATAGGAAAATATCTTGATAAATTGTTAAATGCAAGAATTAAGTTTAAGGTATCTGTGTAGAGTATGTACAATATGCTCCCATCTTGGAAAATATATACATATATGCACAGAAAAAAGTTTGAAAAGCTTTCAGGCAAAACACCAATAATGGTGAATTTTGGGGTGCTTGAGAATTTAAATATTGTCCTATTTCTTAACATGTATTCATTTTCCAGTGAATGAGTAGTCATTATATATTTTTAAAGACTTCCATCCAAAGTCACCACTGCTCTTGTGAGAGCCACAAATAGACATGATTTCAGCCCTTAAGCACTGAGAAGTGTGCAAAGTATTATTAGAAACACTGGGATTTGAAAGAAGTGTACATGTAGGTTGTTCAGAAGGTTCTGATTTATAAAGTACCTGCATAAACCTGGTTATCAAACAGATTTACTCTTATTAAAGAAATCTAAGTAGATTCATATTTTGCAAAGTATGTTCCTACTGACAGAACCTTACTCATCAGTGTTTAATGATTCTGCGTAAGTTGCATTGGCATTACAACCCATACACCCCATTGCTGCACAGCCCAACCCATAACAGCACTTGAACCTGCAATCAAGGTGATGGAGGAAGTGTGAATGAAGCACAGTGGGGAAGGGTCATTAGAGTCTCCAACCATAGGCATTAGTGAGTGTCTCCTGTCCTACCCCATTCTTGGCATGCAAGGAACAGAACCCGAAAGGTCTGGATCCAAGTCAAGTCACATGAATGCAAAGCATGTAAATAAAAATCTGGAATACCTGTAAAACTTACTACATTTTAAGCCAATCATTTATATGTAGAGCACTAAATTAAATGACAGGCACAATTTTTGTCTAAACAGAAAAAACCCACAACAACTTCCTAGTAATTTACTTTGTCACCATAGTACTTCAGTTTCTGATGAATTTTAGTACACATATTGCATGTTCACCTATAAAAGAATTTCACTTAAAGGCACCAATAAAATTTAAGCTTCAGTTCAGTTCAATCGCTCAGTCATGTCTGACTCTTTGCGACCCCATGAATTGCACCACGCCAGGCCTCCCTGTCCATCACCAAATCCCAGAGTTCACTCAAACTCATGTCCATCAAGTCGGTGATGCCATCCAGCCATCTCATCCTCTGTCGTCCTCTTCTCCTCCTGCCCCCAGTCCCTCCCAGCATCAGAGTCTTTTCCAATGAGTCAACTCTTCGCATGAGGTGGCCAAACTCCAGCATGAGCTGGAGTTTCAGCTTTAGCATCATTCCTTCCAAAGAAATCCCAGGACTGATCTCCTTCAGAATGGACTGGTTGGATCTCCTTGCAGTCCAAGGGACTAGCAGATGGACTATTAGGAGAATAGCTGAAAGTCATTTCCAAAATTGGAATGAGACCAAGATAGAGAATGGAAAAACCCAAGCTTCTCTAGATGTTTTCCAGACTTTTTAGAGCTTAAGATAGTCTTATTTAATTCCTAACAGCAATTCCTAGCAGTTTAGGATGCCTGAACTAAGTAGAGGAAATTATTCAGAAGCAAAGCAGAGTAACTCATTTAACAATCAGAATTAAGCCTCATGTCTATAGATGGCACAGATACATGCATTTATTCAACAAACATATATGAGCACAGCCTTAATAAATCATGAGACCCAAAGATGATTTTCTGGACAAAAAGGTAACTCAAAACCGTTCATTCGGTGTGTGTCCTTTAGCTCATAAGCACTCTGTGTGCCTAGTCCAGTTTGAATGAACATAAAGGCAGCAATAAGGAAAGAAGTGACAAAGGTACAGCATTCAGTGTAGAGGTGTGTGTGTGTGTGCGCACACATGTGTGTGTGCACGTGTGTGTGTATGTGTTTAATAGAGGGAGAGGTGACAGAAGAATTTATCTTTCCTTTCTTTCTAGATCTCTTTACCTTGGGAGCTATGGGAACACTGCAGTCCTTTTTCCTTGTCAGCTCTCTTTCTCCATCCTCTCCCCCCTCAATTAAACTATGGGGCATAAAATAACTTCTCTTATTCATCATACTCAGGATAACCATGGGGGCAAAAGGCAGGCATAGGAAGAAAGGAGGCTGCTGGTGCTATGTGGCCTCCTAGGAATCACTCAGTGCTCATGGACTTGAGATGTAAAGCTGCATAAGTGTGTCAGAGGCCAAGGATTTTCCATATGTATTGAAATAGAGTGAAGCCTAGGATATCTAAATGAGAGACTCGGGTTATCCTACTTTCCCCTTTGCCAAGAGTTAACTGCCTAAATGCCAAAATCTTTTTAGTGTCTTTCTTTGTGAACATTATTGATGAAATTATTTATTTCTGCCTTAGAAAATAGAATGGGCTTCCCAGGTAACACTAGCAATAAAGAATCCACCTGCTAACAAAGGAGATGCAGGAGATCTGGGTTTGATCCTTGGGTCACGAAGATCCCCCAGAATAGGAAATAGTAAACCTCTCCAGTATACTCGTACAGAAAATCTCATGAACAGGAGCCTGGTGGGCTACAGTTCATCGGGTCACAAAGAGTTGGACACAGCTGAGCAACTGACTGACTGACTGATGAGCAAATAGAACATTTTGAATATATGCTCAAAGTAGGTTATGCTTCAATAATAATTTTCAACTGTAAGCAACTGAAGATGTCCAAGGATATTAAAATCACATTAGAAATTATGATTGTTTGCTTGTCATTTTTCCATAAAATTAAAGTGCTGGCTGTGAAAAATGAAAATCTGATTATTTGAAGGTTCCAGTTATTTGGATTATTATTATTCTAACCTGACTTCTCTGTCCATGAACTTGAGGCAAGCCTGAAACACAAGTGTTTTTTCGGAACTAAAGGACTAATTTCTTTTTTTTTTTTTTTTGACTTTTAAATACAGATTTTGTACTTCAAGTAAATGCCATTTTTTTGACAATATAAAGCAATACTGGTGACATATATGGTCAGCTTTACATAATGCATTGTACATGATCACTGTACACTGTACATGATTTCTAGTCATTTGTATGATTTTTAATTTACAAATTCATTAAAATTAAAACTATCTGATACTTTTAATAGTAACTGTCATTAATGTGGAGAATGAAAAAAATTATACCTCTTTTAAATCTTTT
>SJYQ01006111.1:146130-249244 GCA_006410935.1 Redunca redunca | reverse complement strand
GCACTGGAGAGACCAGTAATGGGCTATGAGATGTCAATGGTTTTGGAGTAGTTTTGAGCTGCCTGTTTATAGAAGCTCAGAGGTGTGTTCCTGTGTTGCTGGACAGTTTGCGTGGTATGTCTTGCTCTGAAGCTTGTTTGCCCTTGGGCAGGGCTTGGTTTTAGAGTAGGTATGGAGGCGTTTGATGAGTTCCTGTTGGTTAATGTTCCCTGGATTCAGGAGTTCTCTGATGTTCTCAGGCTTTGGGCTTAAGCCTCCTGCTTCTGGTTTTCAGTTTTATTTTTACAGTAGCCTCTAGACTTCTCCGTCTATACAGCGCTGTTTTTGAAGGCAATGATCTGCTTTTCTGGGTGCTTGATGTCCTCTGCCAGCATTCAGAAGTTGTTTTGTGGATTTTGCTCGGCGTTGAACTGTTTTTTTTGAGGAATTTGTGAGGGAGAAAGTAATCTCCTGGTCCTATTCCTCCGCCATCTTCTCCCCCTCTAAAGGACTAATTTCTAAAGAGAGACTCAAAATGTTTTTGCTTTTTCTCAGGTGAGATTTCTTTGCATTATATCAGATCATTGAAAAATATTCCAAACAAGTTATGAGTGGATAAAAACTGGAAAAACGCAGAGGAAGTTTGACTATTGAAATGGCATTTTCACAATAATTTCATAAAAGGAGTCATTAGGCCAAAGTGTGGATTAAACTGTGCTACAAAAACTACTATGGATTTAAAGAAAAGAACAAAAAGCAGCCCAAAGCAGAAATGGTCAACAAGAAGTTACTTAATGTATCTAAATTTCAACCATACACAAGATAACAATGGAAAATTCTTGTACTGTGAATGGCATTTTTCACTGCTTTCCTTGCCTCTGGGTTATCTGAATTTCACATCGTTTTAAGAGCAATCTACCCCTGGAGGGTCCAGATGGACACCCATCCTGGTCTGGCTGAATCTGCATGTACACCTGAGCCCTCACACATCTTCTCTACATGGTGCTCACCCACCAGGCAGAGGGGGCTGTGCTCAGCATATTCCTCAAGTACCATTTGGATGACGTCACAAAAATTATGTGCACTGATGTTTGCTTGCCTATTCTCAGCACTTACCATTGTGGACATTACTATTTCCACAGACAACAGCTGTTTTAATTAAAGGGAAGTGAAGAATTCTTGAGAGCCAAGTAGGTGTTTCAATAAATGTGATCTGTGCTGCAAGGTATAAGGTGTGTCATTTACTCACCCTGAGATGTTATGAATGCATTTGTGTAAGTCTCATGGATATAATACAGAGCTCTAAAACAGGCATCCTTCCATTTAAGAGCTGTTTCACGATGGGTTTGGGAAAGTTACATTTCTCAGGAAGTGTTTAACTCAATGGCCTTCTCTCTCTTTTTTAAATGTGGTAGTATATCTTAAACATATGTATATATGTGTATATTAACATGTATAACAGTTACATGGACTAAAACAAGACTGGTATTATGAATGCTTGGAAGTCTTACCACAATGAGGTTTCTTCCAAGAAATGAAAAGTAAAGCTGCTTCTGGCAGTTAAATTTTAAATCAATGCATTACCAAGATGTTCTGTCAATCCCCTTAAACAGGACAGGAAGAGTGACTGCCAGACTGCGGGGTGTGGGCCATGGAAGACCTCCAACTTACCGGTGCATTAACTGATGAAAGACTCACTTTCCGGTTCTGAAATCCTCCAGCAAGTCAGCACCAAGGCCCAGTCTCCCATGGGCTGCTCCAGCCAAGCACTGAGCATGGCAAGGATGCTATTGTTGTTGTTCAGTGACTAAGCCCTGTAAGACTCTTTACCACCCCATGGACTGCAGCAAGCTAGGAGGTCGATCCAATCCTGGGAGGTGGGAGTTCCTTCTTCTGCCCATTTGCCTCTAGCCACCTTCTCCCACCCCACCGCTGCCCCCAGCAGCCTGGAGGAACTTCCTCAGCCTGTGTGGCAATCTAGGACACATCCACCTCTCTTCTCTCCCTTTCTCCTTTATTCAGGGTCAGACTTGCCCCATGGTCCAATGGCCCTTCCAATCTCCCCTGGCTCCTTCCCCCAGTAAAATCCATGCATGTTTAACCCCATCTTGACATCTGCTTCACAGACTAACATAAATCCCACTGTAACTTGATTAGTATATTAATATAAGTAAGGGGAAATACGTTACTCTCAGAAAGAGGCTGGTCAGCTTAGGGAGCTCTGCAAAGGGCACCAACAACTCAGCTCCTGCTCTTGAGACCAGAGGAGAGGATGGCCACCTTCCAGCCCAAAGGTTATCCTCATTGTGAAGTGTGTCTAGTGCCATTAAGTATCTCATTTCTCTAACTCATCTGACTCTGAGTTCTTCCTCCCCAACCCAATGTTCACTTGACTATTTAACTTCTCAGTAGGTCTCTTTTTAAGGAGGAACTGTGTACATGAACTGAAGTCCACAAGGGAATTCTCAGGGATTTTGAGAAGTGCAAACTAGAGACTAGCTATGATGACTGAATGGACCAAGGCTTCACCGGTAGCTCAGATGGTAAAGAATCCGCCTGCAGTGTGGGAGACTGGGGTTCAATCTCCAGGTCAGGAAGTCCCCTGGAGAAGGGAATGGCAACCCAATCCAGTATTCTTGCCTGGAGTATCCCATGGAGATAGATGCCTGGTGGGCTACAGTCCACTGGACGACAAAAAGTCAGACACGACTGAGTGACTGACACGACTAGAGACTCAGAACTGTGACTACTGAGTGGACCATTTATTACCAACAGCAGGATCCCTGGATGCTGGAGCCAAGGGTGTAGGGCATCCTGGTTTCCATAGAGGTGATGCGTCAGGCACTGGGGAGGAAAACATGATGGTGTCTGGCATATATTATAGCAAGTAGTAAATGTTGGCAGTCACTCTTGTTTTGAATTATGGATATAATTGTCCTCTAGGGAAGGGGCCCCCAGCCTCCAGGATCTAATGACTGATGATCTGAGGTGGAACTGGTGAAATAATAATAGAAATAAAGTACACAATAAATGTAATGTGCTTGAATCATCCTGAAACCATCCCTCGACCTTGCGCCATGGCAAAATTGTTTTCCATGAAACTAGCCCCTTGTGCCAAAAAGGTTGGGAACCACTGAGCTAGAGGGAGAAAGTCTTTAGTTTATTCCAGAGATTTGTGTCTTAGCTTTCTAGGGAGTTTGACATATGACACAAGGAACCCAAAGCCAGTGCTCTTGGACAACTTAGAGGAGTGGGATGGGGAGGGAGGTGGGAGGGGGTTCAAGAGGGAGGGAACATATGTATACCTGTGGCTGATTCATGCTGATGTATGGCAGAAACCATCACAATACTGGAAATATCCTCTAATTTAAAAAGTAAATATATATATATATTTAAAAATCACCATAAATTGGGTGGCTTGAAATAGCAGAAAATGGTTGATTCATAATGCCAGAGGCTAGAAATCTAAAATTAAAGTGTTGGCCAGGTTGTTTTTTCCGAGGGGTCTGAGGGATCATCTATTCCCTGTCTCTCTCCCACTTTCTCGTCATAGTCCTTGGCATTCTTCGGCATGTAGATGTACCATTTTAGTCCCTGCTCCATCTTCATACAGCATTCTCCCTCTAGATTTCTGTGTCTTCACATGGCCATCATCTTCATATAAGGACACAAGTCCTGTTGGATCAGGGGTTTATGCTACTCCAGCGTGACCTCATCTTGACTTATTACAGCTGTAACTGCCTTATCCAAATCAGGTCACTTTTGAGGTACTGGGGGTTAGAGCTTCATCAGATATTATTGGGGAACACAGTTCAATCTATAACAACCCAACTTTATAGAATTACCAGATTGTATCAAATTCCTGAGAGTATAGCTTCATGTTGTTGTTAGTCACTCAGTCGTGTCCGACTCTCTGCAATCCCATGGCCTGTAGCCTCCCAGGCTCCTCTGTCCTTGGAATTCTCCAGGCAAGAATACTGCAGTGAGTAGCCATTCCCTTCTCCAAGGGATCTTCTAAACCTAGGTCTCCCACATTGCAGATAGATTCTTTACTATCTGAGTCACCAGGAAAAATAGATTATAAGTATAAATTGGGATGCAATTAAGGACAGTACAAACTTTGCAGCTGATATTTGTTCAAATCGACTTAAAGGATGGGTGGAGTGTAGAAGAGAGGATGAGAAGCATCTGTAGGAATGACACCCGGAGAAGGAAGGGGCCCAGAGAGCAAGAGCACGGCTAAATTCTGCATAACAAAGGGTTTTCTCACTGCCCTTGAACTCCTGATAGACATGGGATGAGGACTGTGCCCTGAGTCACTCTCACCCCACACCCCTGCCCAATGGGACACACACATTTTATCCAATAATCCACACATTTTCTCCTAACCCTTTTGCCTTATACCATTTGTCTCTCTGGTCTGGCTGAGAGGTTAATGCAAATAAAATATATCTACTGTACTGTAATACTTGAATAATGAAAAACCACTTCTAGTTTCCACATTCAGATTTCCTGGCAATCTTAAGATACTTACTCTATTTTAGCCTATTAACTATAGGCAACAAACATTAACTATGTTTTACTTTATTTTGTGACATTAACATTTGACTTTCAGATAATCATTTAAATGTGTGTCCTGGAAAATAAGGCTCATAATTACTTCAGTATTTACATTCCTCAGGGTTAAAGCATAGCAATTTGCGTGGATACTGTTTAAGAATTAGTATTGATAGGTGAAAATGACAGAGAATTCTAAAACGGCTCAGTGGTTTAGGGAGAATAGCAATCTCTTGTTTGACTTCAGAAAAAAAAAAAAAGCAAGGCAGCTGTTGGATGCTCTTAGGCTACTTTGCATTGACGGAATTTTCCACTGGGTTGTATGTATTCAGGTCACATACACAATGAGATTTCCTGCAGTGACAGTACAGATAAAAAGGCTGTGCAACTTGGTGATAACCGTGCTCCATTTAGGCAAACCGTCAACTGGTGCATTTTAATATTGTCTCAGAAGCCTGGGAGAGGCTTTTGTGTGCATGTCTTAAATATGAATTCATTAGCGGCCCCAAACAATAGGATGTGTTTTGAAATGCATTTTAATGAGAAATAAACATGAACAGGCTTTCTGAATTCATGTTGCTATATCACTTTAAGGTTATTAATTAATTAGTGGTTATGTCTTCAGTCAAATTTAAAAGTAAATAAACCTTTTCTTCCCATTTTCTAGGAGTGTTTTTCCCAAAACTTGATAATATATTTTGAATATCCATTGTTTCTATTATTATTATTATTGGATTAGAGCAGAAGGTGGCTTAAAGCTCAACATTCAAAAAACGAAGATCATGGCATCCAGTCCCATCACGTCATGGGAAATAGATGGGGAAACAGTGGAAACAGTGTCAGACTTTATTTTGGGGGGCTCCAAAATCACTGCAGGTGGTGACTGCAGCCATGAAATTAAAAGACACTTACTCCTTGGAAGGAAAGTTATGACCAACCTAGATAGCATATTTAAAAGCAGAGACGTTACTTTGCCGACTAAGGTCAGTCTAGTCAAGGCTATGGTTTTTCCAATAGTCATGTATGGATGTGAGTTGGACTGTGAAGAAGGCTGAGCGCTGAAGAATTGATGCTTTTGAACTGTGGTGTTGGAGAAGACTCTTGAGAGTCCCTTGGACTGCAAGGAGATCCAACCAGTCCATTCTGAAGGAGATCAGCCCTGGGATTTCTTTGGAAGGAATGATCCTAAAGCTGAAACTCCAGTACTTTGGCCCCCTCATGCAAAGAGTTGACTCACTGGAAAATACTTTGATGCTGGGAGGGATTGGGGGCAGGAGAAGAAGGTGACGACAGAGGATGAGATGGCTGGATGGCATCACGGACTCAATGGACGTGAGTCTGAGTGAACTCTGGGAGTTGGTGATGGACAGGGAGGCCTGGCGTGCTGCGATTCATGGGGTCGCAAAGAGTCGGACACGACTGAGCGACTGAACTGAACTGAACTGGAATGTTTAGTTTGATGAAAAGAGCAGAAGATTGGGAGTCAAGAGACCTGGGATGTAGCTCAGGTGATGCAACTGAGTGGATATGACTTTGGAAAAGTCAATTAAATCCTGAGTCTGTTTCCTTGACAGTCAAAAGTTAACTTAGGTAAGTTTCCATATTCAGAACTGATATTTGCTTGATATGCTCTAGGGTGCCACACTGCTTTTAAAATTATTGAAAGAGTCTCACAACAGTTGGTAAACAGTTTCCTTTCTGCAACCACTCCCAGATCCACCCCTAGAATCTTCCTCTCTCCCAGTGATGTAAAATCGGAAAGGATTTCAGCATTAGCCTGGAACAACACAGGCCTCTCAGGACCCTTTTCAGCCCGTGGCTGGCATTTATTCTGATTGTCAGTTTTCATTCCAGAATGGTTATTAAATATTTTGGACATATACACATCTTATGTGCATCCAAATATTGTGTACAACAGTCTCATTTATTGTGTGTACAGGCTGTTTGGCTCAGTTTAAGTTTGAAGCGTAAACTCAAAGCTGATAAATTATTTAAGGTATTTGTTATATCAGACTTTCACAAATGAGTCAACAAACTTTGTCCATCTAGGGGTGGGAGGCATCTGGAATGCTCTCCATATATTGATAGCTGTTAAGTTCTGTGAGCAGCTTCATGCTGTTGAATCATTCTATGTCAAAAGCCAGCTTTGCCTCTTAAAAATATTTAGATAAAAAAGTAGGAAAAAAGAATTTAAATTATCATCTTTGACATTTAATACATTTTGAGATTATTGAACCAGATTCTCTTCCTATGACTCACTTTATACTTCCTGAACCAACATTAATTTACCTCTTAAGACGTCTGACAACTTCGGGGAAAGAAGTATAGAGCAGCTAATAATTTATTCATAAGGTTCCAGTCATTGCTGATTTTAAAAGACAAATCTGTTAGCTTCTCATTCAAAGGTCACCCTCTTCACCTTCCTTTTAATGTTAAATGCAATTTTTACAAGACTAAGAAGGAACAATATTTAAATTATATATATTGTTAGTTGAAGTGTAGTTGATTTACAGTATTATATTAGTTTCAGTTGTACAACATAGTAATACCATATTTTATAGATTATATTCCATTTAAAGTTATTATAAAAATAATGGCTTTATTTCCCTGTGTTGTATATATTTTATACATAGGAATTTGTGTCTCTTAATCTCATACCCCTACTCTCTATGTATAAATATATATGTCTGTATGCTTTAGTTCCTGTCGTGTCCGACTCTTTGTGACCCCATGGAATGTAGCCCGTCAGGCTCCTCTGTCCATGGGCACTCTCCAGGCAAGAACACTGGAGTGGGTTGCCATGTCATCCTGCAGGTAATCTCCACTCACCTATTCATAGCCATTGATGTTGTTTTATATCCTGGCTAGTGTAAATAATGCTGCAATAAGCATAGGGGCGCATATATCTTCTTGAACTGGTGTTTCTGTTTTCTTTGGGAAAATACTGAGAAGTGGAATTATGGGGTTATATGATAGTTCATTTTTTCTATTTTTTTAGAAACCTCCATCCTGCTTTCTATAATGGCTGTATCAATTCACATTCCTGCCAACAGTGTACTAGAATTCCTTTTCTCCACATCCTCACCAACATTTGTTATTTGTAGATTTCTTGATGATAGCCATTTTGACATGTTTAAGATGATATCTCATTGTGGTTTTGATTTGCATTTCTCTGATGATTAGTGGTATTAAGCATTTTTTCATGTCTAGTTGGCCATCTATACACCTTTTTTGGAAAAGTATCTATTCAGGTCTTCTGCCTGTTTTTTAAATGTGTTCTTTGGATTCTTTTTCTTTTTTGGCTGTTGACTTGTATTAGCAGTTTATATACTTAGAATATTAACCTCTTAAAATATCATTTGCAAATATTTACTCCCATTCAGTTGTCTTTTCATTTTGTCAGTCATTTCCTTTGCTGTATAAAAGATTTAAGTTTAATTAGATCTCATTTGTTTATTTTACTTTTATTTACTTTGCCTTAGAAGATAAATCCTAAGATCAAAGACAGATTGTATTCCTACAATTTATGTCAGAGTGTTCTACCTAAGGGGAAGACTCATACACTGCTGGTGGGAATGTAAATTGCTGCAGCCACTGTGGAAAACAATATGGTGGTTTCCCCAAAAGCTGAAAATAGAGCTACCATATAACCCAGTAGTTCTACTCCTGGGTATATATCTGGAAAAAAAAAAAATGAAAGACTAATTCAAAAAGGATACGTGTCCCCCAGCCTTCAAAGCAGGATTATTTACAATTACCAAGAAACAGAAGCAACCTAAGGATCCATGCACACATGAATGGATATAGAAGATGTATATGTATATATGCTACCTAGCCATAACATAAAACATAATAAAATGTTGCAACACTGATGGACTTGGAGAATATTATGCCAAGTGAAATAAATCAAACAGAGAAAGACAAACACTGTGTGATATCACTTACGTGTACTTAGTCTCTCAGTCGTGTCTGACTTTGCAACCTGTCAGGACTGTAGCCCGTCAGGCTCCTCTGTCCATGGGGATTCCCCAGGCAAGAACACTGGAGTGGGTTGCCACGCCCTTCTCCAAGGGATCTTCCCAACCCAGGAATCAAACCCAGGTCTCCCACATTGCAGGTGGATTCTTTACTGCCTGAGCCACCAGGGAAGCCCAAGAATACTGGAGTGGGTAGCCTACCCTTTCTCCAGGGGATCTTCCCCACCCAGGAACCAAATCGTGGTCTCCTGCATTACAGGCAGATTCTTCACCAGCTGAGCTACCAGTGAAGCCTGTGATATCACTTATATGTGAAATCTTAAAAAAAAAAAAAAAAAAAAAACCTAGTGGATATAGCAAAAAAAGAGTAAGACTCACAGGTGTAGAAAACAAGTTAGTGCTTACTAGTGAGTGGGGGGAGAGAAAGATAGAAATAGGTTATTAAGAGGTACAAATCACTATGTATAAAATAAGTAAGTTATAAGGATATATTGTACAACACAGAAAATATAGCCAATATTTTATAATACCTATAAATGGAGTATAACCTTTAAAACTTGTGATTCACTGTATTGTACACCTCTAACTTAAATGCTATTGTACATCGATTATACTTTAATTAAAAAATAGTGCCCTGTTTATGTTATCTTCTTGGAAGTCTATCATTTCAGGTCTTACATTTAGATCTTTAATCCATTTTGAGTTTACTTTTGTATATAGTATGAGAAAATGTTCTAATCTCATCTTTTTACATGTAGGTATCCTGTTTTCCAAGCACCACTTATTGAAGAGATTGCCTTTGCTCCACTGTATATTATTGTCTCCTTTGTCATAGGTTGAAAGTGAAAAGTGAAAGTGTTAGTTGCTCAGTCGTGTCTGACTCTTTGCAACTCCATGGACTATAGCCCATTGGGCCCCTCAGTCTATGGAATTCTCCAGGCAAGAATACTGTAGTGGGTAGCCAGTCCCTTCTCTGGGGATCTTCACGACCCAGGGATTGAACCTGGGTCTCCTGCACTGTAAACAGATTCTTTACCATCTGAGTCAATTATGGGGTTTTATTTCTGGGCTCTGTTCTGTTCCATTAACCTATGTGTGTGCTTTTGTGCCATTACAATGCTATTTTGATTACTGTAGTTTAACATGTCCAGCTTTGTTCTTTTTCTTAAGATTGTTTTGGCAATTTGGGGTCTTTTGTTGTTCCAAATAAGTTATAAAATTTTTCTAGTTCTTTAAGAAATGCCCTGGGTACTTTAATAGGGATTGTTTTAAATCTGTAGAATGCTTTGGGTAGTATGGACACCTTAATAATATTAATTCTTCCAATCCAAAAATATAAGATATCTTTCCATTTCTTTGGATTGTTTTAAAATACCTTCATCAATGTTTTATAGTTTTCAGAGAATAGGTCTTTTATCTCCTTGGTTAAGTTTATTCCTAGGTATTTTATTATTATTGATGTGATTGTAAATAGGGTTATTTTCTTAATTTCTCTGATAGTTCATTATTAGTGTATATTAAAGCAACATATTTCTGCATCCTGAAACTTTACTAAATTGATTTATTATTTCTAATAGTTTTTATGTGGAGACTTTAAAGTTTCTATATATAGTATGATGTCATCTGCAAATAGTGGACAATCTTGTTTATTCCCTTCCAGTCTGGATGCCTTTTATTTCTTTTTCTTATCTGTGTATAGGACTTCCAAAACTATGTTAAATAAAAGTGGAGAGAGTGGGAATGCCTGTTGTTCCTGATTTTAGAGGAAAAGCTTTGAGCTTTTCACCCTTAAGTATGATGTCAGCTGTGGGTTTGTTATAAATGACGTTTATTATGTTGAGATATGTTCCCTCTATATTAACTTTGATGAGCATTTTTATCATGAATGGATGTTGTAGATTATATTTCAATCTAAATTCTCAAGTTCACAACTGATTTTTGGAATTTCTGCAGTTAGTTTTCCAAATACTGCTTTTGCCAAATAATTAGGAGTTCTTTCTCTCTTTCTGCACTGACGCTCTCAGTTTATCTGTTAATTTTCCTCATGGTAGCAAGACGGTTGCAGAAACTTTTGACATCATATCTTCACAAACAACTGTGAAGAGAAAGATAATGTTTCCCAGAAGTCATCCTAGCCTAATTATCCTACATCTCAATGCCTGGTATTGGATCCTTCCTAAGTCAATTATTGGAAGAGACAAAGAAATCGCTCTGGTTAAAATGAATCAAGGTCTACCCAGTGGGTCTAAGTTTAGGGCCAACCTGATCACAGTATTCATAGATGACTGTGTTATGTTAGTGAAGATGTGAATGGCTGTTGGGGAGGCTGTTATTGGTATCTGCTACACAGACAGGCTCTATAAGATAGACATTATTATTACCCCCATTTTATAGTTGAGTAGAGTATGATTTGACATGGTGAGCAAGGTGCCCAAGGATGAGAAATGGTCAATGATTTAGCTGCGATTTGAACCAAAATCTGTCCAGCACTAATGTAGGTAAACCTGACCACTGTAACCTACTGTCTCTTGATTAGATGGTACATGCACCTCTAAAGTTTTTGACTTCTAGCTCATAGGCTTTATCTTCACCACAATCCTTCTCATTATCTTGAGGGATTTCAATATTTGTGTGCTGACCCACTGAACCCTAGCCACAACCTTTCCTGACCCCAACCTCAGTGGGTTTTGTTTTGGGTTTGTTTTTTTTTTTCACCTCCCTGTAGCGTGTTACACCCTTGGCCTATGGTCAGTAACTATGCCAATGTTGAACCTTAAATTCTAATATTTCATGTTCAGACAAACTTCTTAACCTTCCAGGCTTTCCTTAGTCCTACTCTTTCCTACTTCTTCTTCATTATTCCAACTACCTCTGTTCTTTAAGTTCCTAGAGTCCTCCAGCTTGAAATGTCTGTTAGACTTTATGAACTTGCAGCCATCTCAAAGCCCCGAACCCCTTCTGATGGGGTTAAGGATATGCTACTCCAAAATATGCAACTTGGCAAACTGAATATTTTAAGTTGTAGGAGTTGAGAAAACATCAGAAGCAGGAAGGTCATCCCCTCCGCCATCCCCTCCTAAAACAGGTCATACAATCCTTACATGAGAGGTGACTGCCTTGAACCTGGAGGAAAAGAGCATCCTTATATCCAAAGACAAAGGGATGCCAAGAAGAATCCTGGCACACAGGGCTTGCTAAGTTCCCTCAGTTTACTATACTTACCTCCTATGCTTTGACTTACCAGAGCTCTCCACACCTGTACACTCTTCATCAGACCCAGTAGAGAAATACTCTGGCCTGTTTGTTTATACAGTATTTGTTTATACAAATACTCTGGTCTCAGATCTTTGTTTACCTGTGAAAGCTCCTGAGTCACATAAACCTTACAATAAATCTCCTGTTAATTTGTCAGTTTACTCTGTCAATAAAGGACAAAAATGGTATGGACCTAACAGATGCAGAAGATACTAAGAAGCGGTGGCAAGAATACAGAGAAAAACTGTACAAAAAAGATCTTCATGACCCAGATAATCACAATGGTGTGATCACTCACCTAGAGCCAGACATCCTGGAATGTGAAGTCAAGTGGGCCTTAGGAAACATCACTATTAACAAAGCAGGTGGAGGTGATGGAATTCCAGTTGATCTATTTCAAATCCTGAAAGAGGATGGTGTGAAAGTGCTGCACTCAATATGACAGCAAAGGTGGAAAACTCAGCAGTGGTCACAGGACTAGAAAAGGTCAGTTTTCATTCCAACCCCAAAGAAAGGCAATGCCAAGGAATGCTCAAACTACCGCACAATTGCACTCATCTCACATGCTAGTAAAGTAATGCTCAAAATTCTCCAAGCCAGGCTTCAGCAATACGTGAACCGTGAACTTCCAGATGTTCAAGCTGGTTTTAGAAAAGGCAGAAGAACCAGAGATCAAATGGCCAACCTCTGCTGGATCATGGAAAAAGCAAGAGAGTTCCAGAAAAATATCTATTTCTGCTTGATTGACTATGCCAAAGCCTTTGACTGTGTGGATCACAACAAACTGTGGAAAATTCTGAAAAACATGGGAATACGAGACCACCTGACCTGCCTCTTGAGAAATCTGTATGCAAGTCAGGAAGCAACAGTTAGAACTGGACATGGAACAACAGACTGGTTTCAAATAGGAAAAGGAGTATGTCAAGGCTGTATATTGTCACCCTGCTTAGTTAACTTATATGCAGAGTAGGTGAAGGTGAAGGTGAGGTCGCTCAGTCATGTCCAACTCTTTGCAACCCCATGGACTGTAACCTACTAGGCTTCTCCGTCCATGGGAGTGGATTGCCATTTCCTTCTCCAGGGGATCTTCCTGACCCAGGGATGGAACCCAGGTCTTCCACATTGGAGGCAGATGCTTTAACCTCTGAGCCACCAGGGAAGCCCATCATGGGAAATGCTGGGTTGGATGAAGCACATGCTGGAATCAAGATTGTTGGGAGAAATATCAATAATCTCAGATATGCAGATGACACCATCCTTATGGCAGAAAGTGAAGAAGAACTAAAGAGCCTCTTGATGAATGTGAAAGAGGAGAGTGAAAAGGTTGGCTTAAAATTCAACATTCAGAAAATGAAGATCATGGCATCCAGTCCCATCACTTCATGGGAAATAGTGGAAGCAGTATCAGACTTTATTTTGGGGGGCTCCAAAATCACTGCAGATGGTGATTGCAGCCATGAAATTAAAAGACACTCACTCCTTGGAAGAAAAGTTATGACCAACCTAGACAGCATATTCAAAAGCAGAGACATTACTTTGCCAACAAAGGTCCGTCTAGTTAAGGCTATGGTTTTTCCAGTGGTCATGTATGGATGTGAGAGTTGGACTATGAAGAAAGCTGAGCTCAGAAGAATTGATACTTTTGAACTGTGGTGTTGGAGAAGACTCTTGAGAGTCCCTTGGACTGCAAGGAGATCCAACCAGTTCATCCTAAAGGAGATCAGTCCTGGGTGTTCATTGGAAGGACTGATTTTGAAGCTGAAACTCCAATACTTTGGATACCTGATGAGAAGAGCTGACTCATTTGAAAAGACCCTGATGCTGGGAAAGATTGAAGGTGGGAGGAGAAGGGGACGACAGAGGATGAGATGGTTGGATGGCATCACCGACTCAATGGACATGGATTTGGGTGGACTCCAGGAGTTGATGATTGATAGGGAGGCCTGGCATGCTGCAGTTCATGGGGTCACAAAGAGTTGGACACGACTGAGTGACTGACCTGAAGTTAGAATAGAGAGATTTAGAAAGGCCTATGAAAATCATGGGCAAATCTGAGTTGTGCAAGCCCAAGCAATGGCAAGTAGTGGATTTATCCAGTCTACATGGCTAGTGTATTCATATTATAGAGATGGATATGATGGCTATCAGAGTTTATGCTTGCCATATATCCTATTCATACAACTAATTCCCCTTGTTCTGTTTTATTTTCCCCAAAGTAAATTTCTTAGTGTATTTTGTATTGATCACACTGACTTGAATGTGAGGTCTCCTTGATAGTTACATTTCCCTTTAAAATCTAATAGATTAGCATTCTGTGTTTCTACTTCATGATCTTTTTAGTTTTGTAAGCATAAGGTATATCTCTAAGTTCAAGGAACTCTGGATTTCTGATGGGTTTCAGAGCCCACAGGTCTGAGGTCATTCCCTGGCAAGTGGTAAATTCATTACCTGAGACAGTCTCTTCATGTGGACCTTGTGAGGCCAGCAGCCAGCACTCTCCTGGCAGTGCCACTGTCTCCTCCATGCACCTCCTCACTGCCTTTCAGCCAGATTCAGGAGAGATGTTATCACTACCATATTCTTTTCCTTGGAGAGTCCTTCATAGACTCCATCTGACGGTCATTCCTCCTCCAGTAAGGCCTTGTAGTGCCCGACTCCACCGATAGATAATGACCCCACGCTATGATAGAAGAAGGGGTGTAATTGTATCTAAATCATAGAGAGAGGGAAAAGCAGCCAGTCAACCCAATGGACAACCCACCACTCTGTGAACGAATAGGAATGAATGACTGTAACACTTTTTCCTGGAAGTTTTGTGTACATGGATAAAAAGTAGACTCTTGTTCTTTTATATAATGCTTTATTTCAGAGAACTCAACCACCTCAAGATTTCTCACTTAACCCTCAGGCTTTCCTGGCTAACCCCATTCCATAGGTGTCACACCAAATTCATCTTTAGAGCTAAGAAATTCAACTAGATGATGCACTTTCTCTCAAGAAAAAATTGTGACGAGGACCTTTGTGAATTCTTTGCTTCATTAGATTTATCATCCAAATTTAGCTTTTTGTACATGACCAGAAAATGTTTCAAAATATTAAATGCTCAAATTAGTGTCAGACTTTCAAATGTGAAGTCAACATAAGTTCCATGCCTCTTGGTAATTAGTGTAACATTGCCTTAATAATACACAAGGCTAAAAGAAGAAATATGTTTATTTAAGTAAAAGCAGCTTTTAAAACATGTCATCCAGTGGATCAAACTCCCTGATTTCAAAATTTCAACATCTCTCTTGATCCATTAATCATTACTGGTTGTCCTTTTAGCTGCTGAAGGGACTGTATTTTTATAATAGATTGACTACTGATGTGATTGATTGGGAGGGGGGATGAGGAATATTTAAAAAATATAATATCTACTGAATTCAAGTAATGTTACTTTGTGACACTTCAAGGCCTAATATCTCAGAACAAGCTCAGTCAGTTCCGTCACTCAGTCGTGTCCAACTTTGTGACCCCATGAATTGCAGCACGCCAGGCCTCCCTGTCCATCACCAACTCCCAGAGTTCACTCAAACTCAAGCTAAACCTATGCAAATTCACTTCATAATCGGAGAAATTAAGTAGATGGTTAAGAGTGGAACTCATATGTGTCGCCATGTGGCCAGCATTGTGGGATATACAGAGGAGCTTCAAGTATTTCACAGGACAGGGACCCATGAAAGAGATGGGATACCTGGAGACACTGGCACCCCTAAGAGCAGCGGTAGTCTGCCTTCTGGGGCCGGGATCCATTTCTCTCTCTACCACCCTCAGCTGCCCTCCAGTCAACCCTCCGTCACCTCTTGCAAAGTAATTGGCATGAATAATTAGAGACACAGAGATGAAAGGGATGTAGAGAGTGAAAACTATAGTCCCTCCATTTTCTTTTATGAAATGTATGCCAAAATAAGTCTTCAGGAATCAGAATCTTTTCCTGTTTTTTCCTCAAAAGAGTGATTGAAGGATCAACAATTTTAAAGTTTTTTGGAAGTCATAGTTTAGCAGCCTGTCCACAGCTCAGCCTGGCATGACTCTCTTTCTCTTTCTACTACCTGCACCCCTGCAGTGACCTGTTTGTTTCTTGGACTGGATGGGCTGATCACTTCCAACAACTAGTGGGTATGGCTTGTAAAAATAGCTATCCTGGACTTGTTGGCAATGTCTACATCTCAAGGAAGATGAGTAGTGGTCTGAGTCAAGCAAGTGGACAGGGTGATTAATCGGGAAAGAGAATTGATGGTGATCAAAAGGTCCCCAGATAACACATAATCTCAGCAGGGAAATGGAGATATAAATTGAGCAGAATAATGTGCCATTGAATTTTAAAAAATGTTTTTCAATATTATGTTTTAAAAGATTATATTGATTATGTTTATTGTGGAATCTTCCCTGGTGGCTCAGACAGTAACGAGTCTGTCTCCAATGTGGACATTGCATAAATAAAAATTCATAAACAGAAGGATTAATTCAATGACTCATTTTTTTAATTGGAGGATAATTGCTTTGCAATATGGGTTCGTTTCCTCCATACAACAATGCGAATCAGCCAGAAGTATTAATATACATATATCCCTTCCCTCTTGAGCCTTCGTCCCACCCCTCCCACCATCCCACACCTCTAGGTCATCACAGAGCATGGAGCTGAGCTCCCTGTGCTCTATAGCAGCTTCCCACTAGCCAGCTGTTTTACATACGGCAATGTATGTACTTCAGGGCTACTGTCTCAGCTCGCCCCGCCCTTCCTTCCCTAGCTATGTCCACAAGTCCATCATCTATGTCTGCATCTCTATTCCTGCCCTGCAAATAGGCTCATCAGTACCATTTAATTCAATGACTGTTAAACTGGGAAACTAGAGTAGTATCAGTTCAGTTCAGTTCAGTCGTGTCCGACTCTGCGACCCCATGAATCGCAGCACACCAGGCCCCCCTGTCCATCACCAACTCCCAGAGTTCACTCAGACTCACGTCCATCGAGTCAACTCTTCGCATGAGGTGGCCAAAGTACTGGAGTTTCAGCTTTAGCATTATTCCTTCCAAAGAACATCCAGGACTGATCTCCTTTAGAATGGACTGGTTGGATCTCCTTGCAGTCTAAGAGACTCTCAAGAGTCTTCTCCAACACCACAGTTCAAAAGCATCAATTCTTTGGCGCTCAGCTTTCTTCACAGAGTAGTATAATTGTCCTCAAAAGTTCTATTTCTTGGATTTATGTTTTCAATAACAAACCACAGGCTTTTGGGAGAGTCTGCAGTTGGACCAGTGTATCATTTCTATTCTAAAGCCAGAAAAATAAATTGTTTCTTTTCTGTCAGGATTTTGAACTAGCCAACAGATTTAATCACAGCTTACATGTAATCATTGTTAATAATCTTTCATCTATTTAATATCCATTTGGCTTAGAGATCAAATATTGTATTTTTGAGAAATTAAAAGGAGTCAGTTTAGTTTAATACTACTGGTTATTTTTTACAGAACTGAATATATGTAATCATGCATCCCTGAGACCAATGTCTGGATGTGTGTGTGTGTGTGTGTATTCAGTCACTAAGTTGTGTCTGACTCTTTATGGCCCCATGGAATGCAGTATGCCAGGCTTCCCTGTCCTTCAGTATCTCCAGGAGTTTGCTCAGATTCATGTCCATTGAATTGGTGGTACCCACTGTGTATTCTCCTAGTTAGTACCTAGCCAAAAAAGTGCAGGAAGTAGAAGAACAAAGATTATACCATTACTGTGGTGTTGGAGAAGACTCTTGAGAGTCCCTTGGACTGCAAGGAGATCCAACCAGTCCATTCTGAAGGAGATCAATCCTGAGATTTCTTTGGAAGGAATGATGCTGAACCTGAAACTCCAGTACTTTGGCCACCTCATGCGAAGAGTTGATTCATTGGAAAAGACTCTGATGCTGGGAGGGATTGGGGGCAGGAGGAGAAGGGGACGACCCAGGATGAGATGGCTGGATGGCATCATGGACACAATGGATGTGAGTCTGAGTGAACTCCAGGAGATGGTGATGGACAGGGAGGCCTGGCGTGCTGCAATTCACAGGGTCGCAGTCGGACACGACTGAGCGACTGAACTGAACTGAACTGAACTGGCAAAGTGACCCACATAAAAGTGGAATATTTGTTACCAACAGTGCATTAAAAAGTTTCAATATTTATGCCAAAGACTCTTCAGATTTGCTGATTAACTTCAATAATTAATTGGTCTATAGGTGATGTTAATGCTTCTTAGTACTTTTTCATGCTTTAGTATGTATCAGATACTTATCATAATCAATGATTTTAAAGTTCAAGAGGCACACCCATCTCTGCTCTGCAGGAAGAAGCAAGAGTGGAGGAGATTTTCCTCTATTTCTTTACTGTCAGGGAGAGACCTCACTGATTCAAGGTACCCTTCTCACAACCAGTGCACAACTAACAGAGTCAAGGTTCATAGAGTGATTTCATACCTCAGCACCAACCGTGACATTTTTCAGGATAAAACTGAGGCACCGAGATCTGAAGTGCCTCGTCCAGGAGAACACAGCAAGGGATAGAGGTTGAGTTTAAATCCAAGTCTTCCCCAGAGCCCAAGCCCTTTCCATGGTATCATTTAACAAGTCCCAAGCAGGAAGCGTTCATTTCTCAACAGACAGAAACAAGACAATGTACAATCTAGGAATATAGATAAAGTTTTCCTCCTAAGGCCTAAAGAGTATCTTAACTGATGAGACTTCTAAGGATTAAATTTTTTTGTCTTAAAACCTCCAGTTATTATTCACATAGTATTAAAAAAAAAATTCAGATTGCAGATTTAAATAGGAAAATAAAATCCATCCTAGAATAATTTAAGAAATTTTGAAAATAATGAATGCAAGTTTTTTAAAACATTATCAAAGCTGATTTTGGAACTAGAGGTGATAAGAATATTAATGAAATACAGTTTGAAAATGACCAGAGATCCTGGGAGGAAGGAGGTGGCAAGGTTCTTTGAAATCATACTGAGCCTAAATGACTGGAAAAATATGATAGTAATTGTATCACAGTGACACCCAGACACTCCTCCTACCTAAGGACATCAGCTAGGAGCAGAGCTTTCCTCTGTGTATCACAGGCTCTTATTGGAGTAGTCTTCTAAATGATTGAAGATATTTTTATCTTCTTCAGAAAAGAAAACTAAGGTCAGATTTTCATCTAGAAGGGTGTATACACACACACACACACACACTCCTACTCATAAATCCTCTGTGGACGAATTTGGTAGACAGATCATCCTTTCAGGTCTTTCTCTTTAAAAATCAATTCAAGGGTATTTTTAAAGCCATTTCTCACCAAAACTCTGTGATGGTGTTTAAAATGGTTGTTTAAAAATATGCCTAGCGTGCAGTAGATACTTGTTATATATTTCTTGGCTACTTGATTGACCTAAAACGGCTTGAAGAGGGGAGAGAAAGAAGACAGGAAGACCGGGTATTGACTATTGCAACAGCCCAGCAAAAAGTGATGAGAATTTATTTGGTGGCAGTGGGAAGGAGAGAGAAGACACCAGGGCCATTGTACAGGTAGAGCTGACTTCCTTATTGGATATGTGACAGCTTCCCCCCATCTAGAGAAACTAGAGGGCTTTCTACTAATTTACTTTATCAACTTTCCTAACTTTACTCATTCTCTATGAAAAGTTTGTTCTTACCAAATCATCTGTAAAGTAAACAAAGCTAAAACATGTAAATAATTAAAATTAGCTATATTCCAGTAACATCAAAGGCAATCACTATACTCTTTGTAATATATTTTATAGATAAAACATTCATTTAATGTATTCATGTCTAGAGAGGTTGAAATCATAGTTAAAAGAGACATTTATCTTCAGGAAATAAGAAGATAAGAGGAAAAAAGGAGAAGAAAATATCAGACTATCACTTATGTGAAATCTAAAAGTGTGTGTGTTTGCCTTTTGTTGAGACTGGTCCTTGGGTGAGCCAAACCAGATCTCTCAGAAAGACAAGCTCCTCCTATAAATGGTGTGTCACTTCCCTGGACTTGGAGACGAATGTGGTGCAGAGTCTTTGGTTCCCCTGTAGACTCACTCCTATATACAGAATTCATGGTGTCTGCTAGTATTTATCCTCAAAAATTGCATTGGGTTCATCTGTTGATGCCCGTGAACTACTTCTGGTTGGCAAGGTAGAGGATAAAACGGAAAGAAATAGCCCACAATCCCAGTTCAGACTAAGGAATTCAGAGAGAGTTTAAGAAATTGGAACAATTGATAGTTCAAATCAGTGATTGTGTTTCAAGGGCCTGCTTTGTGTTTACTAATAGGCTTTACAAAAATTCTTGCATCAAATTGTCACAGATTTTAAAAATTTCCACTTTGTGCATTTGACTTGTTTTCAGTATTCCTTCTTTTGATGCATCCTAAGTTGATATGATATGTTGCCTCCATACTATTGAGCAGTTAGCACAAAAAACTTTCATCCTTGTTCCCTGTTCTCGCTTATGTGTGTCTCATTAGCAACTGGCTAGAGATAATATTTGGTATCAGGCAGAAATATCTGGGGAGAACTGATCACATATATTTAGAGTAAAAGGTTCTATAATGTGATGAAAGAAAACAAAGCACAGTTAAGCCTACATATGGGTATTTTAAAATTATGGCTTATGTGCAGCAGCTTAGAAAGTATATTAGTGTTACTTGCACTCATGTGACCTAAAATTTATGTCGTTCACTTAAATGGTGAAGATGACCTCGTCAAATCCTGCTTCTTTTTTGAGGATTCCAACTTTTTCTTTTCCTATATGCCCATCTAAACGAACCATGGCTGTGGGGGATGGTGGAGAGCAGTAGATGGAGAGATGAACTCTCCATCAAGGAAGTAAAACATTTAAATATGCTTCTATGTAGTACCTGGGGTGGGTCATGTGGGGTCAAAAACTGCAAATAATTCCTCTTAAGGGCACTAAGGATAAGTTAGAGTGACCTCTCTGAGGTCCTTGTGAATCCTAAATTCTGGAAATAGAAAGTGCTTCAACAAGTTCTGCCATATGCCTTGTCCTCTTATTATTCCCCGTGACACCAAAGAGCAACTTTGCCGTTGCCATGTGCAGGTCAGGGCTGTGCAATCCACAAATCAAATAGGCAGCAATTGGCTTTTAGGATGTGACTCCAAGTCCACAGCACAGGCTCCTGTGGGGATTATGCTCAGCCAGACCTGCCAGGGCACACTGAGAATGATCTGTACTGGGACATTTTATTGTTCTTAACTCCCAGGCATTTCTCTGTAAATTTTTCAAGGGTTGTTTTTAATAAGAAATTCTGAATTCAGGGTATTTGTTGTGAATTTATCATTTCTGCATAATGAAATGATTAAGGCTCCTATGTAGCAACTTTGTTCGGGAAGTGATGAAATTGTGCCTGAAGTGATTAAACTAGTGCCTAATTCCCCATCTGCATTTGTGGTGGCTGCCATTCATCTGCCATGAGGCTACAGCTAAAAGCAGCCATTGAGCTTTCTCAATCCAACATTCCAGGAATTCTATTGGTATTAGTATGTGAAAGGCAGCCTATTTGCCTAGATTAGGGAGCTTCAGTTCAGAGCTGCACAGAGGACTTATTAATAAGAATGCTATATTTAGGACAGGGTTCCTTAGTTGACCCCTGGCTTGCCTTGGTGAGGAAACCAAACCTCAAAATAATCTGAAAACTCACCCAGGCTCTCAGGAAGTGTCAGGATAAGCAAGGCCAACTGACTTGGTCTCATCCTCGGTTACATTCATCATCAACCTAGATTTACTTCCAGAGAAGAAAAATGCCAACCTTACCTTTATTCAAGTTTCACTGTTTCATTTTAGACTGTTCTAGAATAGAGTCTCTATAATTTTTGTTTTAGTGGGAGAAAAAAGATTCTTTATGGCAAGTAATACTCTTAAGTAATTAGGTGAAAACTGCCTTTGAACCTCTCCCTTTTCTCTGAAAGTAATCAGATTCACGTGAGCAGGAGTGGTAGATGGAGAAGTTTTGTTTATAAAGCTTTTCTGCTTAAGTAACTGCTCATTTAGCCAATACTTACTGAGTGTCAAGCGCTGTGTTAGTTGAAAGTCAACAGAGAATAACAATACAAGGATCCTGATCTTCAGAGGATGGAGGGTGAACCCCAAGCAATGACCATACCAGTGTGTAATTCCCATGCGATATGGACTGTATGTGCAATTAGGTGAATACAAACCAGACGCTAGCTAGAGAGCACAAAGAAGGACATACCAGACATCCCGGAGTTCAGGGAGTTCTCAAGGACATGGAAAGAACATCAAATAACTTAACCTGCGCATAACAAGACTGGTGACTTTTAAAGTTTGCCACTTGGGTCTATAAAAGTTCTCAGCTGAAGAACTCAGAGTAGAGTTTCAAGAAGGAGCTTCCCCACCGTCACCTTGTGATCCGGGTTTAAGGTCGCATTGAATTGTTTTGACAGCCTCGGGATCAGGTTTGATTTTTTTTTAGTATGTGGTGTTTTCACCTTCAAGTATCCCGTACTCAAGTTGTGTCATGCCTGGTCCAAATGAGGCACCACTGGTTTTGTAAATAACTGAAGCATTGCTCAGAATCTGTGGAGGACAAATCAGAGAGCTGCCTAGCTTGGCCTTTACTCTTGGGCCGGCTTGGCTTGTCCTGATTGTAAGCCATTGAAGCTGTTCAGGATAAGCCTTGGCCGTCAAGCCTGGAAAGCCTCGGGAGTCATTCAGAGGATCTTTGCCGAGCTCCCACTGGTGCCACCAGGGGGAGGCTCCTTATTTAGCACTTTCTGCTTTGAGTGAGGACACACAGCCCGGGTCAAGCGTCCAGTGTGGCAGTTCAGGGGGGTTGATGTGCGTGGAGGAGTGCTAGCGAATATTACAGCCCCAGCCCAGCTGCCAAGAAATTCCAGCAGCTCAGGCTGCCCCACAGCCAAGGGCAGCTGGCAGGGTAGACTTCTGAGGCTTTTCCCAATAGCAGAATTTAAACCACTTATTTTTCTGTCTTGGAACAACGTAAAAATTTGAGGGGGACTTTTTGGTTATTGCCGGGAGTTCCTATCATCTGACTCTTGATCTGGGGAATTTTCTTGGTTCAGAATGACCTGGCTTAGCAGATGGATTTGATAATTTTTTTCTTCAGAGTTGAGTAGAGACTAGCATTTCTGTTTTATGCTTTTGGGGTTGTCAAAAACCCCAAACCCATGGTTTACGGGTGTTTTGGGTTGTCAAAGCCCACCCAACATTGCTCAGCTGGTAAAGGATCTGCCTGCAATCCAGGAGACGAGTTCAATCCCTGGGTCGGGAAGATCCCCTAGAGAAGAGAACGGCTACCCACTCCAGTGTTCTGGCCTGGAGAATTCCATGTACTGTACAGTCCATGGGGTTGCAAAGAGTCAGACTGAGCGACTTTCACTTTCACCCAACGCACAGAAGTCACTCAGCAGACCTGTGCTATAGTGTACACTGAAGAAGCTTTGTCATTGGAGTCCAGAGACCTGGTTTTAAGCCCCTGGCTCTGCATGCGTTAACTATGCGCCTTAGGGCAGTTAACTTCTCCGAAATTCAGTTTCACTTAGTAGAAGCAGTCCCCAGCTATAGAAAATAGGAAGATGAGCTTTACTGGTTATTGTCTCAAACTAAAAACATTTTCAGCCCCACGATGTTTTTGCTATCTAGCTAATGATGAATGAATCATGGGCAACTGCTCTAAACCTCAACTGTCATTTTGTGAGAGAGGTTCTCCAAACCATAGCTGTTTTTATATCAGGTATATAATGGTTTATTTCCTTTGGTTTTTAAGGATATATTTTGCAACTACTTTTTCCTGGAGGAGTTAGTAGGAAAGTAAGAAATGGGAATACCAGACCACCTAACCTGCCTCTTGAGAAATCTGTATGCAGGCCAGGAAGCAACATAGAACTGGACATGGAACGACAGACTGGTTCCAAATAGGAAAAGGAGTACGTCAAGGCTGTATATTGTCACCCTGCTTATTTAACTTATATGCAGAGTACATCATGAGAAATGCTGGACTGAAAGAAATACAAGCTAGAATCAAGATTGCCAGGAGAAATATGAATAACCTCAGATATGCAGATGACACCACCCTTATGGCAGAAAGTGTAGAGGAACAAAAAAGACTCTTGATGAAAGTGAAAGAGGAGAGTGAAAAAGTTGGCTTAAAGCTCAACATTCAGAAAACGAAGATCATGGAATCTGGTCCCATCACTCCATGAGAAATAGATGGAGAAACAGTGGAAACAGTGGCAGACTTTATTTTGGGGGGCTCCAAAATCACTGCAGATGGTGATTGCAGCCGTGAAATTAAAAGACACTTACTCCTTGGAAGAAAAGTTATGACCAAACTAGATAGCATATTCAAAAGCAGAGACATTACTTTGCTGACTAAGGTCCATCTAGTCAAGGCTATAGTTTTTCCTGTAGTCATGTATGGATGTGAGAGTTGGACTGTGAAGAAGGCTGAGCACTGAAGAATTGATGCTTTTGAACTGTGGTGTTGGAGAAGACTCTTGACAGTCCCTTGGACTGCAAGGAGATCCAACCAGTCCATTTTGAAGGAGATCAGCCCTGGGATTTCTTTGGAAGGAATGATCCTAAAGCTGAAACTCCTGTACTTTGGCTCCCTCATGCAAAGAGTTGACTCACTGGAAAATACTTTGATGCTGGGAGGGATTGGGGGCAGGAGAAGAAGGTGACGACAGAGGATGAGATGGCTGGATGGCATCACGGACTCAATGGACGTGAGTCTGAGTGAACTCTGGGAGTTGGTGATGGACAGGGAGGCCTGGCGTGCTGCGATTCATGGGGTCACAAAGAGTCGGACACGACTGAGTGACTGAACCGAACTGAACTGAAGCTATGAGACATGTTATATCTCATAGGAGCATTGCTTAAAGATTTCTCTAGCCTGTGTGCCAAGCATTAAGCTAAGTGCTAAGGACACTCGTTCTGTCCTCAAGGACTTCACAGTCTTGAAAGGGATGGAGCCAAGTAAACAGAAAAGTACAATAGAATATAGATTAATCTAGATAATGCAATGGTTATTATTCCCAGAGATTATAACAGAAAGTGAATGGTGCCTCTAAAAGTTTGTAAATTGTTTGTAAACTAAGCTGTTTATAAATGTAGACAAGAAAGAGCCAATATGAGACTTACAAGCCAATATGACTTACATATTCCTTTCCTAAAAACACAAATACTCAGACTGAGTTTCTTACAACTGAGTCACTAGATTGAATGAAGAATAATTTAAAATGCTTATTTCACCCTTCGTTTACTATTTCTTTCTAAAAACCAGCATTCATATATTTTATAGTTATAAAAATAATATGAGCTTTTACAGTAACTGGAAAATGCAAAACTGTTAACAAAAGGAATCACTCATAATTCAATCATTCAGTGACAATAATAACATTTTGATACATTTAGGTAGATTTCCCCATATGCATAAATACATTAATTGAGATAATATGCTATATACAAAACAATGTCTCTTTATTTTTTACCAAATATTGTATCCTGTTCATTTTCCCATAACATTAATACTTTCCACCTCCACAAAATATGAAAAAACTAAATTCAACAATACATTAAAAGATATGTTTAAATATTAAGTGGCATTTATCCCAGAGATGCAAGAATGTTTAATATTCACAAATCAATCAATGTGCCACACCACCTTAACCAAGTGAAGGACAAAAATTACATGGTTATCTCAATAGACAGTAAAAGCTTTTGACAAAATTCAACATCCATCAATGATAAAAACATGCAACAAAGTGGGCATAGAAGAAGCACACCTCAACATAATAAGGACCATATATGACAAACCTATAGCTGACATAATTTTTTTTCTTTTTTTTTTTACTAAGTTGTTTCAGTCATGTCCAACTCTTTGCAACCCTATGGACTGTAACCCACCAGGCTCTTCTGTCCATGGATACTCAACAGCTAAAAGCATTATATCTAAGATCAGGACTAATACAAGGATGTACACTCTCATCACTTTTATTCAGCATAGTATTGGTAGTCCTAGATGCAGAAATCAGAGAAAAAGAATTTAAAAGGTTATAAATTGCAAAGGAAGAAGTAAAACTGTCAAGAATGTGCATTGAGGAAAAGACAGCTTCTTAGATACACGATGTTAGGAAAACAGGAAAGCTACATGAAATGAATCAAACTGGACTACTTTTTCACACCATATATAAAAATATATATGGATTAAAATATATAAATATATAAAAATATAAAATGGATTAAAGACCTAACTGTACAATCCCAAACCATAAAGCTCCTAGAAGAAAGCATAGACAGTACACTCTTTGACATTGATCTTAGCAATATTTTTTGGAGATGTCTCCTTGGGCAAGGGGAACAAAATCAAAAATACAAATGGAAGTCCATTAATCTAAAAAGGCTCTGCACAAAGAAGGAAACTCAGTGAAATGAAAAGGTAGCCTACTAAATGGGAGAAAATACACGCAAATGATAAACTCATAATATACAAAGAACTCATACAGTTCAGTTCAGTTGTTCAGTTGTGTCTGTCTCCTCGTGACCCCATGAACTGCACCACACCAGGCTACCCTGTCCATCACTAACTCCAGAAGCCTACTCAAACTCATGTCCATCAGGTCGGTGATGCCATCCAACCATCTCATCTTCTGTCATCCCCTTTTCCTCCCACCTTCAATCTTTTCCAGGATCAGGGTCTTTTCCAATGAGTCAGTTCTTTGCATCAGGTGGCCAGAGTATTGGCATCAGTCTTTCCAATGAATATTCAGGACTGATCTCCTTTAGGATGGACTGGTTGGATCTCCTTGCTGTTCAAGAGACTTACAAGAGTCTTCTCCAACACCACTGTTCAAAAGTATCAATTCCTCAGAGTTCAACTTTCTTTACAGTCCAACTCTCCTATCCATACCTGACTACAGGAAAAACCACAGCTTTAACTAGATGGAGCTTTGTTAGCAAAGTAATGTCTCCGCTATCTAGGTTGCTGTCTAGGTTGGTCATAACTTTTCTTCCAAGGAGCAAGCGTCTTTTAATTTCAAGGCTGCAGTCACCATCTGAAGTGATTTTGGAGCCCAAAATAACAAAGTCTTTCACTGTTTCCATTGTGTCCCCATCTATTTGCCATGAAGTGATGGAACCAGATGCCATGATCTTGGTTTTCTGAATGTTGAGCTTTAAGCCAACTTTTTCACCCTCCTCTTTCACTTTCATCAAGAGGCTCTTTAGTTCTTCACTTTCTGCCATAAGGGTGGTGTCATCTGCATATCTGAGGTTATTGATATTTCTCCCAGCAATCTTGATTCCAGTTTGTGCTTCATCCAGTCCAGCATTTCTCATGATGTACTCTGCATATAAGTTAAATAAGCAGGGTGACAATATACAGCCTTGACGTACTCCTTTTCCTATTTGGAACCAGTCTGTTGTTCCATGTCCAGTTCTAACTGTTGCTTCTTGATCTGCATACAGATTTATCAGAAGGCAGATGAGGTGGTCTGGTATTCCCATCTCTTTCAGAATTTTCCACAGTTTGTTGTGATTTAACACAGTCAAAGGCTTTGGTGTAGTCAATTAAGCAAGAGTAGATGCTTTTCTGGAACTCTCTTGCTTTGGGGATGATCCAGCGGATGTTCTCAATTTGATATCTGGTTCCTCTGCCTTTTCTAAATCCAGATTGAACATACAACTCAACATCAAAAAACCAAACAACCCAACTGAAAAATTTGCAGAGACCCTGAATACATATTTTTCCAAAGAAGGCATACAGATGGCCAACAGACATAAGAAAAATTACCTAACATCACTAATCATCAGGAAAACACAAATCAAAGCCACAATGCAATATCCCCTCACACCTGTCAGAATCAGTTCAGTTCAGTTCAGTTCAGTCATGTCCGACTCTGCGACCCCATGAATTGCAGCATGCCAGGCCTCCCTGTCCATCACCAGCTCCCAGAGTTCACTCAGACTCACGTCCATCGAGTCAGTGATGCCATCCAGCCACCTCATCCTGGGTCGTCCCCTTCTCCTCCTGCCCCCATTCCCTCCCAGCATAAGGGTCTTTTCCAGTGAGTCAACTCTTCGCATGAGGTGGCCAAAGTACTGGAGCTTCAGCTTTAGCATCATTCCTTCCAAAGAAATCCCAGGGCTGATCTCCTTCAGAATGGACTGCTTGGATCTCCTTGCAGTCCAAGGAACTCTCAGGAGTCTTCTCCAGCACCACAGTTCAAAAGCATCAGTTCTTCAGTGCTCAGCCTTCTTCACAGTCCAACTCTCACATCCATACATGACCACTGGAAAAACCATAGCCTTGACTAGACGGACCTTAGTCGGCAAAGTAATGTCTCTGCTTTTAAATACGCTATCTAGTTTGGTCATAACTTTTCTTCCAAGGAGTAAGCGTCTTTTAATTTCATGGCTGCAATCACCAGCTGCAGTGATTTTGGAGCCCAAAAAGATAAAGTCTGCCACTGTTTCCACTGTTTCTCCATCTATTTCTCATGAAGTGATGGGACCAGATGCCATGATCTTCGTTTTCTGAATGTTGAGCTTTAAGCCAACTTTTTTACTCTCTTCTTTCACTTTGGCTATCATCAAAAAGAACAAGGAATAACAAGTGTTGATGAGGATATAGAGAAAAAGGAACCCTTGTGTACTATTGGTTAGAATGTAAATTGGCACAACCACTACGGAAAACAGTATGGAGGTTCCTCGAAAAATTAAAAATAGAGCTGCTACATGATCCAACAATTCCACCTCTAGATTTTTTTTCTTTTGAAGAAAGCAAAAATGCAGATTCGAAATGGTATATGCATGCCTGTGTTCACTGCAGCATTATTTACAAGAGCTGAGATAATGAAAGGAAACCAAATGTCCATAAATAGAGGGACAGATGAAGATGTGGTGTGTATATGTATATATACAGACATACACACACACACACACACAATCAATATTGTTTAGGAATAAAGAAGAATGAACTTTCACCATTTGTGACAACACTAACGGACCTAGAGGACATTATGCTAAGTGAAATAAATCAGACAGAGAAAGACAAATACTGTAAGATCTCACTTAAATGTTGAATCTGAAAAACAAAATAAAGCAGGAACTTCCCTGGTGGTCCAGTGGTCAGGGCTCTGTGCTTCCAATGCAGGAGATGCAGGTTTGAGCTCTGCTGGGGGAACTAGGATCCTACATGCCATGTGGCAAAAAAGAAAAAAAAAAAACAGAAAACAAACTTACAAATACAGAGAGCAAACTGGTGGTTTCTAGAGAGCAGAGGGGTGAGACGTTGGGTAAAATAGAAAAAGGAGATTATGAAATACAAACTTTCAGTTGTAAACTAAATGTCATAGGGATATCATATACAGCATAAAAAATATAGTCAACAATATTATAATAATTTTCTCTGGTGACAAATCGTTATTAGACTTGTCATAGTGAGCATTTTCTAGTGTATTTGATTAATCACTGTTTTATACTAAAAATGAACATAATATTATACATCAATTATACTTTAATAAATNAATGAATGTGTCATAATTTATTTGCTGCAATTACATTTTAGATAATGCAGTTAATATAAATAACGCTGGGATAAGCATCACTATACATATATTTTTTCTATGTTTCTCATTACTTTCTTATATGAAAATCCTATAAATTAAATACTTATTGTTCTTATTGAATGGTACTTAATTTTGTGATTTGACTCATATATCTATTAATATACTAACATTGTATAAAGATTCAATAAGATAATGTATGCTTTTATTTTCCAAATGTAAGAATAAAAGCTGTGGTTATACAACTAGAAGCACTAGAAAAATATTAAGAAGAGGTGGCGAGAATACACAGAAGAGCTATACAAAAAAGGCCTTAGTGTCACAGATAACCGTGATGGTGTGGCCACTCGTCTAGAGCCAGACACCCTGGAATATGAAGTCAAGTGAGCCTGAGGAAGCATACTGTGAACAAAGCCAGTGGAGGTTACGGAATTCCAGCTGAGCTATTTCTAATCCTAAAAGATGATGCTGTGAAAGTGCTGCACTCAATATGCCAGCAAATTTGGAAACCTCCAAAGGGGCCACAGGGCTGGAAAAGGTCAATTTAGTTTTCATTCCAATCCCAAAGAAGGGCAATGTCAAAGAATGTTCAAAGTACCCTACAGATGTACTTGTTTCACATGCTAGCATGGTAATGCTCAAAATCCTTCAAGTTAGGCTTCAACAGTACATGAATTAAGAACTTCGGGATATACAAGCTGAATTAAAAGGTAGAGAAACCAGAGATCAAATTACCAGCATTCATTGGATCATAGAGAAAGCAAGGGAATTCCAGAAGAACATCTATTTCTGCTTTATTGACTACTCTAAATCCTTCAACTTTGTGGATCACAACAAACTGTGGAATATTCTTAAAGAGATATGTATACCAGACCACCTTACCTGTCTGATGAGAAACATATATGGAAGTCAAGACACAACAGTTAGAACAAGACATGGAACAACTCACTGGTTCAAAATTGGGAAAGAAGGACGGCAAGGCTTTATTGTCACTCTGCTTGTTTAAATCTCTATGCAGACTATATCATGCGAATTGCTAGGCTGGATGACTCACAAGCTGGAATCAAGATTGCCAGGAGAAATATCAACAAATTCAGATATGCAGGTGATACCACTCTAATGGCAGAAAGCAAAGACGAATTTATAACCTCTTAATGAGAGTGAAAGAGAAGAGTGAAAAAGCTGGCTTAAAACTCAACATTCAGAAAACTAAGATCATGGCATCTGGTCCCACCACGTCATGCAAATAGATGGGGAAAAGTGAAAACAGCGGCAGATTTTATTTTCTTGTGCTCCAAAATAGCTGCAGATGGTGACTACAGCCATTAAATTAAAAGGTGCTTGCTCCTTGGGAGAAAAGCTATAACAAACCTAGACAGCATATTAAAAAGCAGAGACATCACTTTGCTGACAAAGGTCCGTATAGTCAAAGCTTTTTTTTTTTCCAGTAGTCATGTATGGATGTGAGAGATGGACCATAAAGAAGGCTGAGCACCAAAGAATTGATGCTTTTGAGTTGTAGTGCTGGAGAAGACTCTTGAGAGTCCATTGGACACCAAGGATATCAAACCAGTCAATCCTAAAGGAAATCAACCCTGAATTTCATTAGAAGGATTGATGCTGAAGTTCCAATACTTTGGCCACCTGATGGGAATAGCCAACTCACTGGAAAAGACCCTGATGGGAGAAAGAATGAGGGTAGAAGGAGAAGGGGACAACAGAGGATGAGATTGTTGGATGGCATCACCTACTCAATGGACATGAATTTGAGCAAACTCCAGGAGATAGTTAAAGACAGGGAAGCCTAATTTGCTACAGTCCATGGGGTCATAAAGAGTTGGACACGATTTAGTGACTGAACAGCAATTATCTTCTTGGCCATTTCTTCTCCATCCACACACAAAAAAGGTGGAGGGAGTTGTAGAAAGAGAAACAACTGTTCTTACAGAAACATTCCCTGAATTTTACATTAGTTTCTTTGAATCCTCTCTTCATTCTCTATGAAAGTGAAAGTGCATTCGCTCAGTCATGTCCAACTCTTTGCAACCCCATGGACTGCCAGGCTCCTCTGTCCAGGGAATTCTTCAGTTAAGAACACGAGTAAATTACCATTCCTTTCTCCAGGGGATGTTCCCTACCCAGGGATCAAATCCAGGTCTTCTGCATTGCAGGCAGATTCTTCACCATCTGAGCCACCAGAGAAGCCCCCATCATTCTCTATGGTCTTGTCCTAGTGACCAGATTCTCTCTAAAACAGGTGTCTGAGACTCTGACCAGAGAAGGAAGGTTTTTGAACATTCTTTACATAGTTAGTGAAAAGGGAGAAACCAGAGAGCCCTGATTCAGTGACTTGTAGAGAGATTAACCTTTTACTTTTTAAGGAAGAGATGAAAAGGAAGTCCAGTTTCCTTAGGAAATGTCTAACCTGCTTTGTAAGTAATAATGCTGTTCTTTCATGTATCACAGACAGGAATTTTTCAAAGTTTTATCTTGTGTAAGGTTTATGAGCTTTACTGAGCTTGAAAAATACTAATTTCTTCAATACTCTCCTCCTAGCAGAGTTTATAGTTGTTTAGAATTGAGGAAATTGGATTGAAATGAAGCTTCACAGAATCCAGGGAGAATTCATTATTTTGAGTTGGCTTCATATGAAATTGTGTGACACATTCTTCTCAGATGGCCTGTAAAATTCCAGACTCCTAGAATAATCTCCTGTATAATCTCTTCACCTTTCATGTGTTTGGGTCTTATGAATATGATGATATTCCATTTCTATGATTAAGTTACAAGAGGTGCAAAAGTAAAAGGACTGCACAGATATAATAAAGGTCCTTAATCAGCTGACTTTGAATTAATTGAAAGCATAAAAACCAAACAACTCAATTAAAAAATGAACGAAGGACTTGTATAGACATTTTCTAAAAAAATTTAAAACAGCCAATAAATACATGAAAAGTTGCTCAAAATCACTAATCATTAGAGAGATGCAAATCAAAGCCACAGAGAGATATCACTTCATATCCAGTAGTAAGGCTGTTATCAAAAAAGTGGAAAACAGCCAGTGTTAGTGTGTCTGTGCACAGTTGGTTGAGATATAAAACAGTGTGGAAACAGTATGATAATACTTCAATAAAATAAACACTGAATTACTATTCCATCCAGCAATTTCACTTTTGGTAAATTCACAAAAGAATTGAAAGTAAACTCATATTTGTTCATAAGAGCCTAAAGATAGAAACAAACTAAATGTTGATCGATGGGTGAATAGATAGACAAAATGTGATATATACATTCAATGAAATATTCTCAGTCCAGTGAAATTCTGATATATGTTACAACATGGATGAAATTTGAAGACAAATGGCAGGCAAACTCTGTCTAATTCCACCTGTATGAGGTAACTAGTATAGTCAAATTCACTGAAAGATACAACAGTGATTACTAGAGCTGGGAGGTGGGAGAGGTAGAAAGTTGTTGTTTCATGGGGACAGTTTCAGTACAGGATGTCGAAAAACTTCTCGAGA
Source organism: Redunca redunca (assembly GCA_006410935.1). Taxonomy (NCBI): domain Eukaryota; kingdom Metazoa; phylum Chordata; class Mammalia; order Artiodactyla; family Bovidae; genus Redunca; species Redunca redunca. The sequence goes on along the minus strand of SJYQ01006111.1, from coordinate 216,316 downwards.
TGGATAGTGGTGATAGTTGCACGACAATGAATATACTTAATGCCACTAAAAGTGCAAGTGAAGTTGCTGACTCGTGTCCAACTCTTTGGGACCCCGTGGACTGTAGCCCACCAGGCTTCTCCATCCATGGGGTTCTCCAGGCAAGAATACTGGAGTGGGTTGCCATTTCCTTCTCCAGGGTATCTTCCTGACCCAGGAATCGAACCCACGTCTCCTGCATTGCAGGCAGACGCTTTAACCTCTGAGCCACCAGGGAAGCCACTGAACTACACACTTAAAAATGGTTAAAAGGGTGACAGTGTGGAGGGAATGTCATCCTGGGTGGGCCTGACCTAATCAAGTGAACTCTTTATAACACAGTTCAGTTCTTTCCTGAGAGGCTTTATAACAGCAGTGATGCCCTCCTATTGGATTGGAAGGAGTAAACTGCCATGTTGTGAGCAGGACCATGGGGCAGGAAACAGGGCTTCTAGGAATTCACGATCCCAGTCCTACAACCATACAGAACTGAGTTCTGCCAATAACCAATGAGCTTGGAGGAGGACACCAAGTCTCAGCTGAAATCATAACCAGCCTACTCGTTGATCTCCCGAAACATACAAACATAACAGAACTATGTTGCTCTCACTTTTCTGCCTGTCGTTAAGGCAAGGTCCTGTGATAAGGACCTACCTGTATGTCTGTGTTGTTCCCTTCCCTACTTCAAACCTCACATACATGTTTACTAATGATCATCATTCTTGATCTAAGAGAGCCTGTGATCTCTCCCATGACTCCCCCGTGGCTCACTCCCTCACGAACTGGAGTCACTTGAAAGGATTTGTAATGTTCCCCCTGAGCCCAGCTCAGGGTGTTCTAAGGTCTTAGGGACCTGCAATCCCTAAGTCACGTGACAACGTTTCCTATTGTGATGACAGGATGAGCATAGAGGTGAAGTGGTGGCTAGTCTGTGGCAGCGGGTCAGGTCCTGTGTCCTGCTCCTGCTCCACACACTGACCTGACGTCTCTAAATGAGACTAACTTGTCCCCTGCCACCACTCATAGACACGCTTACTTTTCAGATTCAAAGTGTTCTCAGCATCCACCACTCACAGAACCAGTGTTTTCCCCCTTGCAGGCTAGTAGCTCCTTTTTTTAGATTCTCAAACACAAAATGTCTGAGTGTTCACCTTTCTTAGGGCATGAATACAAAAGAATACAATGGTGGTTGCAGAGAGGAGTAAGCAGCTGATGTAATCTTCCACGTTTCAAAGGTCTTCAGCAACCCTAGGATAACCCAAGTTCTCTCTCTCTCCCACATACACACACACACACACACACACATTTATTCTCTAGAAGACCATCTCATCCCAGATTTATACCCCAAAGTTTACCCTTGTGTGAACCCACTCTCCAGGGGGTATTTGGGGAAGCAGGGAGAGAGAAGGTGGATCCTTTATTCTGTCATATGCATCACTGAATGGAAGCAAGTATTTTAATCCCCGTAACAGGGACATGTTCATATTTCTGTTTTTATAACGCTTCAGTCTACTTACATGAATATCTAAGGACCCTATTAGCCAATATTCCATTTAATAGCTTTATTTTTAAAAAAAGACAGTAACAAAATAAACTTGAGCCAAATAGATGGCCTCATATAAATGGTATCTCCAACACCTTCAGTAGCCAGGCACTTGATGTATGAGGCTATTGTAGTTTCCTTTCAAAAGAACACAGAACAACTTCATCTCTAAGACCATATCTAAGATTGCTAAATAATAGCTGATAAAATTATATCCCCACTGGGGATACTTGAGAGCTTATTTATTACTTTAGACAAATACATTCTTGTTTCACAGATTGTTTTTGTAAGAGTCTTTGCCTGAAACTAAAATTTGGCCAACACAGTGAAGCAGGGGTAATTCCTCATGCTATTGCGGTTTTTTTGGAAACTTGCCCGCATATAACCAGTGAGATTTCACTTGAGTGTAGAAGACATTCACGAAGAAAAAAAGAGAATGTACATGAGATTGCAATCACAGGCACCATATTTCCTGTTGTTTTTTTTTTTAATGATTTTAGAAACGTTTTAGTTTTCAAAACAAGCTAGTAAGCACGTGAACAAACACTAAAGTGTTAGCAAAGAGCCCTTCTTTGTGACTTTTTATTTATTTATTCTCTCTAGTAGCGTAAACTGCAACCTATATACACATTATTTGAGGACTGGAGCAAGAACAAGACAGAGCTAAAGAATAAGGACTTTGTATTGAAATGGGCTATCCTGCCTCCCTCCCAAGGTGAGGGGAAGACCCTGAGATCATCAAGGAGGGAGCAGTCCCTCCAAGCTGGACCATGGAGACCCTGTCAGCATTTGGACTTGGCCCGCTCAGGTTCTCACCCTCCCCTCACCCTCCCACCTCCCCTACCCTACCATTACTCCTGCCTTCACGCCCCAATTTGCAGCTCTCCCAACTACCCGGGATCCCAGGCTCTTGTCCTGGCCCCAGTCTGGAAGCAGAGCCTGGAATACATCTAGCTGGTATCTCCTTGCCTTCAAGGCCTCAGCCTTCTCCTCCGGGGAGGCTTCCTGGATGCCCTGCAGACATAATGTTCAGTTCTAAATGATCTCAAAGCTGGCATCATTCTGTGACACAGAGAAGACAGGTGGCTCCTCTCTTTACTTGCAATTTTGCAAGCCAGAGTACACAATACACCCTAACAAATAATGACGAATGAGCTTGCAGAAGTGAATCGTGGAAGCAGAGGGGGCCTGAAAGCTCTAGGTCGCATGTTCTGCTCTGTAAGCTAGGCTTATGCACGTAACCGCCAGAGCTTACAAGGGGTGAGGGTCTGGCCTGGGGATTCTCCGAGTCCCTCAGGGCGTAGTTGAGACCTTGCCTGCCCCACGAAGACCTCCTCCACCCCCATTTGCCTGACTGGGAGGGATGGGGGAGGGGTGTGTGCTGGGCCTAAACCTGATTGCTGCTGCTAAGTCGCTTCAGTCGTGTCCGACTCTGAGCAACCCCATAGACGGCAGCCCACCAGGCTCCACCGTCCCTGGGACTCTCCAGGCAAGAACACTGGAGGGGGGTGCCATTTCCTTCTCCATTGGGCAGCAGTTATTGGTGTGTTCCCCTTAAATCAGATAATAAATGTAGACATGTAAAAGCTTTTTGTTTTTCTTTAAGCATTCTTGATTTTTGCTTCTTCTCAATAGAAAAATGAGATTTTCATCCTAAAAACTGCTCATCCAGAAAGTTCCACTGTAGTATAATAAGAATCAGGAAACCAGGGTGGCCTCATGGGCTTTGCCTCTTCTATTTTTTTCAACCTTTTAAAATTATAAGTAATTTTCAAGAAGGTAAACAAAAATTTTTCTGTCAATAAAAAGGTCTTCTTGAGGAAGTTGAGATCTGTACTTTGAAGGTTTAAAGTAACAGTATTTCTTGTGTTCAAGGAGGGGAGCTGGTATATATCCTGGAGCAGAGGTTCCTTTTGGTCTAGAATAAACCATTTCTGTGAGCCAGTTTGGTTATAGATTTATAACCTATAAACTCTGCCCTTAGTGGGGGGGCGAGGAGGGAGACGGGGGGAGAGTCCCACAGAAAGCCCTAAACCAACAAGGTGATACTAATGTTAGTACAAATGCAGATGTTTTAGCACAAGCTGAGCCTTTTCTTATGACCTACCCTGGGTTGGATCTTTGCCAGGTCTCAGCCTTTGCAGAATCAGAGCCACCATGGAGCTGCAGATAGACTGGATCCTACCCCAGGACACTTGTCTAAGAGAGAACTCAGGCAACACTCTGCTCCCCAGGCCATGAGGTGCTAGTCTTCTGGGAGAAATGGCACTTTTTTCTAATTTTCACAGGACTTCCATAAAGGAGAGGGTTCCTGAGAGACATTCCAATACCCCCAAGCAGTGCCAAGAAGAGCCTTGGGATCTGATCTGATCTTCATCTTTTACCAGAGGGCAGACCATGCAGAAGTAAGAGGTTGATTCGGAAGTGCTGGATTGCTTGGTTTTGTTCTGCTGATGTGCTATTAAGACCTTGGGAGATGTAGAGTCAGCTGTTGAGTGTCTTGTCTAAGCAATGGATGAGGGAGATGGATAGGCAGGCCACATGCTACAGCGGAGGGTGGTGTTGGCGGTGTTGGTGGTCTAGGCTCTCAGTTGTGCCCTACTCCTGCGACCCCATGGACCACAGCCTGTCAGGCTCCTCTCTCCATAGGATTTCCCAGACAAGAATACTGGAGAGCCATTTCCTTCTCAATGGCTTCTACGATGGAAAGGAGATGTGCTCCTAAACAAATAGGAGCTCCTCCTGCCGACTAACCTAAGAGCAGGAAAGGAAAAGATCTAGGAGATCTAAAGGAGGGGATCTTGAGGGTCATGAGTAATTGAGCTGGATTTCAGGTAGGAGGATGCAGGCAATGATCCTTGAAGAAGGCAGCATTCTGAGGATCAAGGAGAAAGAAAACAGAGGATGACACACGGAAGGGCACAGATAATGGAATTAAGTGTAGTGATAGTTGGATATTTGAGGATATTACTACAGTCCATTTAGTAGCCTAACCCATGCATAGGGTGTGGTAAGGGAGAAGCCACAGCAGGGTGGACAAGCTATTGTATGAGAGGGGAGCAGAAGTTTGGAGAACAGTGGCTGGCTAAAGGGACAAACGTAGGGGAACATTTTTGAAGAACTATAAGCTTGATGAAAGTGAAAGTGGAGAGTGAAAAAGTTGGCTTAAAGCTCAACATTCAGAAAACAAAGATCATGGCATCCAGTCCCATCACTTCATGGGAAATAGATGGGGAAACAGTGGAAACAGTGTCAGATTTATTTTGGGGGGCTCCAAAATGACTGCAGTTGGTGATTGCAGCCATGAAATTAAAAGACGCTTACTCCTTGGAAGAAAAGTTATGACCAACCTAGATAGCATATTCAAAAGCAGAGACATTACTTTGCCGACTAAGGTCTGTCTAGTCAAGGCTATGGTTTTTCCAGTGGTCATGTATGGATGTGAGAGTTGGACTGTGAAGAAGGCTGAGCACTGAAGAATTGATGCTTTTGAGCTGTGGTGTTGGAGAAGACTCTTGAGAGTCCCTTGGACTGCAAGGAGATCCAACCAGTCCATTCTGAAGGAGACCAACCCTGGGTGTTCTTTGGAAGGAATGATGCTAAAGCTGAAACTCCAGTACTCTGGCCACCTCATGCGAAGAGCTGACTCACTGGAAAAGACTTTGATGCTGGGAGGGATTGGGGGCAGGAGGAGAAGGGGACGACAGAGGATGAGATGGCTGGATGGCATCACTGACTCTATGGACATGAGCCTGAGTGAACTCCGGGAGTTGGTGATGGACAGGGAGGCCTGGCGTGCTACAATTCAAGGGGTCACAAAGAGTCGGACACGACTTAGCAACTGAACTGAACTGAACGGAAGCATCCATGAGGACTCTCAGATATGCTTGATGAGGGCAATTATACAAACTGGACTTCATGCAGTTGTGCAGGTCAAGAGTTTGGATTAAGTTAACTGGTATTAAAGGAAAGGTTGACCCTGGGAGGCTAGACGTCATATGGACACATGAGGTACCCATGGAAGAACAAATGGCTAGGAGAGAAAGTAATGTGTTATTACTGTATGTGGTACCACAACACACTTTTCTCTGAGCTCTTAAGGGGAAAAGCTCATAATTCTATTCTTATAAAGAGAGAAGTATTTTGCTAGATGTATTTCCATTGCCTCTCTGTTGTGACAAATATAGATAAATTGTAAATACTTATTCAAGAAAAATTCAGATTCAGATTCTAAGAATTACGTATGTTTTTTAATTAAATATATTATTGCAATACACAAATAATATTTGTATTTTTTTCCCTCCTACTCCTTTGATATTGACTAGTTACTCATGTTTTCCTGTATTTCAACCATCTCATCTCAGGCACCTACAAAAGACCATTACTGCCTATTGTTAAAATAAAATTCCCATTTCAGAATGCTGTGCATTATTTTAAATAAAACCAATATTACCTCCAGATCATGTTTAAACCAACCAGAAAAAAAGTTTGTTAAAATAATGGCATAAAGTTTGAAGAAGACAAATAAGACAAAAGTAAGAAGAATATTTATTAGAATATAACTGATTTATAATTTCCCTGGAATGCTAGTAATCTGAAATAACTAAGGAAAAGTTTACTTTGGTCAATTTGCAACTTAGTATTAATCTAACCGGTTGATTTGAAGTGTTGAAAGTAAATCAATAAAAAAAAATCTGGGATGAAGTCATGGATTTAATAATCCACTGTTCCCACTCCAGTTGAACAGCTTGCAGAGAATTTCACTCTAAAACTCCACTGCCAAGCACTATGGGGACCACTCTTTTCTACTTGTCTTCAACATCCACAATTTAACACAAATTGTACTTACTAGCAAACTAATACCATAAGTGTTAAGCAAGAAGACAGTGAAGCCACAAAAAGTTATATGCAAATTAGTCCACAAATGAATATTTTTTGGATTCCCTCTATGGGAGGGCACAGAATTAGATGCTGGAGTTGAAGATGTGGAGTTGAAGGACACACATCATTTCTGTCTCACAAAGCTGACTCTCTAACCCTACCGTAAACAAATGTAACACGTTATACAATAGTGTGTGCGTGGCTTGGATGTGGGTAGCATGGAAGCATCAGTGAGAGGTGAGCAACCTCAGCGTCCTAATCTAGTTGTAACTCGCATCCCTGAATGAGAAAGGGAGACATAGAAATATTTGAAGAAATAAAGGCATATTTTTTTCCTAATTTGATGAAACTATAAACACACAGATTCAAGACATTCAGCAAAGCACGAGACAAGAAGCATAAAGAAAACTACACAAAGGCACGTCATAATCAACATTTTCAATAAAGCAAAGATAAAGGGAAAACCTTGAAACCAGTAACAGGGAGGAAAGCACTGCCTACAGAGAAAAGGAAGGTAGCGAATTGTTGGTCAGAAACAATGTAAACAAGCAAGCATCTTTAAAACACTGGGGGAAAAACATGTCAGCTGAATAGATTTCTATACCTAGGGAAAATAGCTTTCAAAAATGGAGGCAAAATACATTTTCAAACATACCCAACCTGAAATAATTTATCACCAAAACATCTGCACTGCAAGAAATGTTCAAAGTCCTTCAGGCAAAGGAAAATTTATACCAAATGGAAGTCTGGATCTACACAAAAGAATGAGAAGTTTTGGAAATAATAAATAGGTGGATCATAATAGCTCCTCTATTATTAATTAAGTTTCTCTGAAAAGAGAAGTGATTATTTAAATAAAAATGATAACAATACACTGTAGGGTTATAAAATATGTAGAAATAAAATATATGAAAAAATAGCACAAAGATAGGGAGGGGAGAAATAGAAGTATGCATTATATTGCTCTTGTACATCAAATCAAGTTTTGTATTAAAATCCTAATACAACAAGTGAAAACACAATAATGAGTTATACTAAATGATTTAAGAAAGGAGATAAAATGGAGTCATCAATAAAAAATTAATCCAGAAACTTCCCTGGTGGTTCAGTGGTTAAGATTCTGTGTTCCTAATGCAGGGGGCTGAAATTCAATCCCAGGTCAGGGAAAGAGATCCCACATGCCACAACTAAGAGTTCCCATGCCATCACTAAGGATCCCATGTGCCACAACTGAGTCCCAGTGCAGGCAGGTAAATAAATAAGTAAATAAATATTTTTAATAATAAAATTTTAAAAATAAAAATTTAATCCAAAAGAAGACAGAAAATTAGGAGAAATGGAAAAAACAGATGGCACAAGGAGTAAAAGCAAGACAATCGATTTTGACACAAACAACCACATTAAATTTAAATGGCATACACATCCCAAATGAAAGGCAGAGGATGTCAGATTGGATGATAAAAGCAAAACCTAATACATGATGCCTAAAAGAGATACAAATAGGTTACAAATATAGAGATACAAATAGGTTAACGGTAAAAGGATGGGAAAAGATATGCCAGGTTAACACAGGTCAAAAAATAAGTCGAAGTGGCTTTATTAATACCAGAAGCAGTAAACTGTTGAACAAAGATTATTATCTGGGATAAAGAAGATGATTTCATAATGATAAAGGAGTTAGTTCATTAAGAGGAAATAACAATCATGACCATATAACAGACTAATAACATGACTAATAACAGAACTTTAAAATATATGACACACACACACAAATTATAGAATATCAAAGAGAGATAGAGAAATGCACAATCACAGTCAAAGATTTAAATAACATGATCAACCAACCTGACCCAGTTGCATTTGTGTAACACTGCACCCTTGATCAGCAAAACAGACATTCTTTCAAGTGCATATAGACCATTTACCAAGACAAACAATATTCTGGACCATGAAACAAACCTCAGTAGACTTCAAATTGTTCAAATCACATGTTCTCTGTTTGTAAAAAAAATTAAACTAGAAATATGCAGCAAAAATATATCTGGGAAATCCTCAAATATCCAGAAACTAAATAACATACTTTTAAATAACCCATTGGTCAAATAAAAAATCAAGAGGAATTAGAAAGGGTTTTTTAGTTCTATGAAAATGAGAGCACAGCATACAAATTTGTAAGAGGCAGCTAAAGTATATTTTGAAGGTTGAGCCAATAGGATGTATTAATCAAATGGATGGGGTATGAGGAGAAAAGAGACAAGTCTGACCCCAAGGACTGTGGTCATAGCACATGGTTGGATGGTGGTACAAACTGCTGAGAAGGGGACAATGAGCTGAAAGAGTTTCTAAGCACTATCAACACCCTCTCTTCCTGGTGCAAGAAGCTCATAAAGACAACCTTGCACTTGGAAAAGGTACAGGAAATAAAAAGGAGAAATAAAAAGGCATTGGCTTGCGACTTCCCTGGTGGGCCAGTGGCTAAGACTTCAGGCTCCCAGTGCGGGGGGCCAGGGGTAGATATCTGGTTGGGGAACTAGATCTCACATGCTGAATCTAAAAATCCCACATGCTGACATAGCACAGCCAAATAAATAAATAAATGTTTTTCAAAGGCATTGGTTTAATATTTGTAAAATGCTATCCCCAAATTACACTGTACATTGTCTAGTCTTAATCATGTCTTTAAAATGCATCAAAAAAAACTGGAAAGATATATCAGAAAGTTAACAGTGGTTATCGCTAATTAAAGGTTTGCAAGAGGATTCCATTTTCTTTTATACAGGTTTCTGTATTTTACGTATATTTTACAGCGAGTGTTTCCTATTCAGATACTCAGAAATAAAATTATTTTTAGAACTACCTTAAGCCCAGAAGCATTAAGTGCTATATACAAACTTGAGTATATTGCTATTTGAAGAGACATAGTTCAGTTCAGTTCAGTCGCTCAGTCGTATCCGACTCTTTGAGACCCCGTGAATTGCAACACACCAGGCCTCCCTGTCCATCACCAACTCCCGGAGTTCACTCAAACTCATGTCCTGTCGAGTCGGTGATGCCATCCAGCCATCTCATCCTCTGTTGTCCCCTTCTCCTCCTACCGCCAATCCCTCCCAGCATCAGGGTCTTTTCCAATGAGTCAACTCTTAGCATGAGGTAGCCAAAGTACTGGAGTTTCAGCTTCAGCATCAGACCTTCCAATGAACACCCAGGACTGATCTCCTCTAGGATGGACTGGTTGGATCTCCTTGCAATCCAAGGGACTCTCAAGAGTCTTCTCCAACACCACAGTTCAAAAGCATCAATTCTTCGGTGTTCAACTTTCTTCACGGTCCAACTCTCACATGCATACATGACTACTGGAAAAACCATAGCCTTGACTAGACAGACCTTTGTTGGCAAAATCTCTGCTTTTCAATATGCTATCTAGGTTGGTCATAACTTTTCTTCCAAGGAGTAAGCTTCTTTTAATTTCATGGCTGCAATCACCATCTGCAGTGATTTTGGAGCCCCAAAGAATAAAGTCTGACACTGTTTCCACTGTTTCCCCATCTATTTCCCATGAAGTGATGGGACCGGATGCCGTAATCTTCGTTTTCTGAATGCTGAGCTTTAAGCCAACTTTTTCACTCTCCTCTTTCACTTTCATCAAAAGGCTTTTTAGTTCCTCTTCACTTTCTGCCATAAGGGTGATATCGTCTGCATGTCTGAAGTTATTGATATTTCTTCCAGCAACCTTGATTCCAGCTTGTGCTTCTTCCAGCCCACCGTTTCTCATGATGTACTCTGCATATAAGTTAAACAAGCAGGGTGACAATATACAGCCTTGATGTACTCCTTTTCCTATTTGGAACCAGTCTGTTGTTCCATGTCCAGTTCTAACTGTTGCTTCCTGACCTGCATATAGTTTTCTCAAGAGGCAGGTCAGGTGGTCTGGTATTCCCATCTTTTTCAGAATTGTCCACAGTTTATTGTGATCCACACAGTCACAGGCTTTGCATAGACAGTCAAGCAGAAATAGATGTTTTTCTGGAACTCTCTTGCTTTTTCCATAATCCAGCAGATGTTGGCAATTTGATCTCTGGTCCTCTGCCTTTTCTAAAACCAGCTTGAACATCTGGAAGCTCACGGTTCACATATTGTTGAAGCCTGGCTTGGAGAATTTTGAGCATTACTTTACTAGCGTGTGAGATGAGTGCAATTGTGCAGTAGTTTAAGGAATCTTTGGCATTGCCTTTCTTTGGGATTGGAATGAAAACGGACCTTTTCCAGTCCTGTGGCCACTGCTGAGCTTTCCAAATTTGCTGGCATATTGAAACATAATCCTCCCTCAAAAATACATCAGTAGAAGATGCTTCATATTATTTATTATATATATAATATATATTATGTATCAAGTGTAATGTTCATCCTAGTTCATCTTTTCACCTTTAAAAATCATTGTTTTCTACAACAAAATTTTCTTCAACTTAAAAATTAAACTCATTACAGTTTAGATTTGACATTTTTCAGTGAGAAAGAAGTGTTCTTGGATAGAGATTCTGAAAGCCCCTGATTAACACAATCCCTAAAGATGCTTGCTCCTTGAAAGGAAAGTTATGACAAACACAGAGAGCATATTTAAAAGCAGAGACATCACTTTTCTGACAAAGGTCTGTATCATCAAAGCTATTATTTTTCCCATAGTCACAGATGGATGTGAGAGTTAGATCAAAAAGAAGGCTGAGCATGAAGGATTGATGCTTTTGAATTGTGTTGCTGGAGAAGACTTTTGAGAGTCTCTTGGATTGCAAGGAGATCCAACCAGTCAACCCAAAGGAAATCAGAAATCAGTCCTGAATATTCTTTGGAAGGACTGACAATAAATCTGAAGCTCAAATACTTTAGCCACTTGATTCCAAGAGCTGACTCACTGGGAAAGACTGAAGGCAAAAGAAGGGGGAACAGAGGATGAGATGGTTAGATAGCATCACCACCTCAGTGGACACAAATTTGAGCAAACTCTGGGAGACAGTGGAGGACAGAGGAGCCTGGCACGCTGCCATCCATGAGTTGCAAAGAGCTGGTCACGACTTCGCAATTGAACAACAACAACAGAAACATCAAGCTAAGTACAAAGTTAGTCTCTTGTTCCTTGTGTCCCTGTGCTTGTAGAATCAATTTAATGCCAGGTTTTGGAGCTTCTATTTGGAGTGAAAGCACATTTATCAGTGAAGCTATACATGTGACACTTGAATAAACAGGGAGCAGACAGAAGTAAGTTCCCACCGCTGTCGGTGAACTGGATGTCCCAGGGAGCATGCCATGTACCCTGGTTTGATAAGCTACTGACTGAAAGCCAACCTTTGTCTGTATGCCCGCTATGTCAGAGGTCAAAGTGAGATGGAAAATGGAAATTTCTTCACATCTAATAACACTCACTTTTCTTGTTTCCCTTCATTACCTCAAAAGACTGTCAAGGTGAATTTTTGGTTTGGTACTAAAAAAATCATTTCATCCCAGCTAAAAAAGCACCCAGCCACTTTGAGGTTAATAAGATATAGTAAAAATTAAAAATTACCTCTCAGATTTCTATAGGGTCTTTGAAGTCATACTGTCCACAGTTGGATTATAAAAATAGCCTTCATCACCAAGGGAGCCCTGGAGCCTCCTGGTGCCCAGAGCATTTCCCCATCTACTTTCCCCAACGTAAGCTCTACCTGTGGGATAGAGATTCTTCTGGGACACCCAAGAGGTTGTGAGGGGTGTGACTGTTGCTTTTGCAGCAATAAAGGCAATCTAGCAGGTCTCCAAGCAACTTCCTTTTTCAATGAGCCCCAATCTGAAGTCTACCCTCTCACTTCTGGTTCTTCCCTAGATTTAACAATCAACTGTTTTCCTGTTCATTCTGGTGAGATAGAAAATTCATATAACATATGCAGGAAATTCAGGCCCAAACCTCTTTGAATGTCAAGGTCATTCCCCAAAGTTTATTTGATCACTTTTACTTTTGATCAAGGTTCATTCAACCAAACCACTGTGGGGTCACCTTCTGTTTTGTGGCCTGGCTTCTGCCAGTATAGTCATTCCACAATTTTGGACTACTTCCCTTTCTCTACCCATCTTTTCTAGAGGGATTAAAAAAAAAAAAGCTAATGAAGAAATAGAGTTAAACAAAACTAGAAAGATTGTGTTTAACCATAAGGAATAATCACTACTTTTTAAATGTCAGCTGAAGTGAATTTTGAGATAAATTGTTCTGTGTCATTTCTGGATTTAGTTAAGAGAAGAAGCCTCATGATGTGCCTGATAAGGCATTCCCTCACCTAGATAAAGAGGCTTGGGTGAGATGATTTCCTAAGGTTCCTTCCAGAGCTGAGGTTCCATGATTAATACAGAGGAAGTGACTTTAATTCATCTCACAATTCAATTACATTGTCACAATAATCTAAGTGATAAATACATGGCTGAGATAATAAAAGCATTTGCTAATATTTTTAAAAGAAGATAAGATCATCCTCTAGGAGAGAGAAAAAGTGGTCTAATCTACACATAATAAAAGAGATGTCATCATGGTGGTAAACCCAGGAACTTTAAATGTTTGTTTGAAGAGTTTTGACAACAACGAGAATTCCAGTCAAGAGCATGGTATAATCTCAGGGAGGCAGGACTGTAATCTAAGGGAAACTCTACTCAATTTTACCCTTCCCTGTCTGGATAAAGACCATGAGAACAAAAGGGAGTGGTCAGTGTGAAGCACAGAAAAGGAAAACTAAGAAGTCATAGGTTATAACATATGTTGAGGTACATCCTATGAAGAATTTGACTAAATGCAGATATCATTATTTAATAGTGTGTGCTTTAGTGGTTCATAGAGTCTCATCTCCTAGTGAAACATCCCTCCTAGTTTATTCATAGTCTTTTCCACTAACTATAATTTTTGAAATATGACTTCCTACTTACTAACTCATGTTCCTAGATACCTCAATAGTAATAGCAGGGACCCTGGATGGAAACACAGTATGGTCATTAGAAATAAAGACAGCTCACTATCTTTTTTTATTTTACCCTCTTTGATAAATGTGTTTAGTAATTTGAATAGCTGCTTTGCAGAAACTTTAAATTTAAAAATCTCTTACTTTTTATAAAAGTAAAATTCTTTACTGACATTATGTGGATAACAATATGTACTCTTATGGAGATAAAAATAGAGAATATATATAAAACACCTGGCACAGACCTGACCCATAATAAATATTCATTATTTCCCTTTCCTTGCTTCCATTCAGATAAGTGACACAGAATAATATTAGCCAATTGATAGATTACCTGCTCAGTTCTCTATTTCTAGTGAGCTGTGTCCTCAGGCAAGTCACTGATTCTGTTGGACCTTCAAATTCCTAAGATAAAGTAAGGTATTTGGAGTAGATGGTGTCCAATTTCCTTTCTGTGTCCAACAATCAAAGAGACTGAATGTTCGAGATCAATCCTTAGAGGGTCATTATGATCCTATTCAGCCTGAGATTCAGTTATTCTGCTCAATTGATCTTTCTTAATAAAAAAAAAATCAAATAAAGTAGAAAAACTTTCAGGTTAGCATGGCAGCAATTTAGCAATACCTAACAGATACCTTCTCAATGTCTTATTAAACTACCCATGAAAATATACAGAGAGATGAAAATGTGGCACCAACATGGCAAATCAGAGAGAAGATGTGTCAGCATTCAGGGAGCCTTGCCAACTTTCCACCAATGACATCATTCATGGGGAGGGCTTGAGAAACAGTTTCTTGGATGGCACAAATACTACCCTTTGAACCAAAACAGCAAGAGCAACCGCAAAGCACGAGGAAGACTTTGACTCTGCCCCATTGCCATCCCTTAGCTTCAGGATGAGGGAATCCACTGTCCAGAAAAGGAGAGTTGTCATCTGAGCCAGCCAAAGTCATAACCTCTCTCTTTTCCCCTTAGCAATTCTATTTCTGTATCCATTTAGAGGCTCCATTTCCCAGTGTGCCACTCAGCCTGAAGTAGAGGAGGTTGGGTAACCGTGTAATAAATATCAAGTACAAGCTGGAATGGGAATTAAAACTGTGCGTGGTGAGTGCTGGTGGGGAGGGGAAGGGTGCCATTTTTCATGTGCTTCACTTTCAGAGGAATTGCATTTCCGTCACTGTCAGACATCCCAAATCCTTCCAGCAGTTGTATGCTACGCCCATAAGGTATTATATACAAACCTTTTGACCTTCTTTGGGTAGATCTGGGAAGGAGAGACTGCCAGGCCCAGCACGAACAGTAATGGAGACTTAGACCCACTCACTCACCCTATCTATTGGTGACCCATTACCAAGGCCTACGAAATTATTTAGTAACATCAGGGAAAAAGATATTCATACCAATGAGTCAAGGAAGAGCTTATTTTTTAAATGACTGCTACAAAATTCAAACGGGATGATTCTTTATTTTAAAGCAATTACTTCAATGTTTTCACTAGCTAAATATTTCAGCCTCTTTTAATCTTCGAAAGCCATTTCCTGGTGACCCTTATTCACATGGGTTGTTTTGATCATAGTTTTTCACAAGAATTATCCAAGAGACTGGAGTAGCTTGCATCACTGTATCTCCTTTAGTGGTTCTGCGAACTGGAATATAGCACATGCAACTCGTCAGTTTTATGATTGAATGTATTCTTAGTTTGAAAGGAAAAACCAAATGGAAATCCCTGTCATAATCAATAATGCATTAGGCACAGTACAGACTGTTACCAGAGGATTTGTTCTGCTTTTTCTTCAATAGGTCATGTTGAAAGAATGGCTCTAATATTCTAAACTGTTATATTACTACAGTCAAATTGGGGCTGGAAAGACTTAGAATCTAGATAGTTTGAACAGATGAAAGGCAATTCAGAACTTGCTCACTTTTCCCTTTACTCAGGATAACAAATAGCTATATTTTAGATCGGTTAATTCTCTCCATAAATTAAGGAAATATTTTAGAAATATGTTAATGACTAATAGATTTCTCCCCTCTTTTCTGTACTTTGGAAGCTTTCCTTATAAGAACTGAGAGGTGGCTGCAGCTGCAGCAGTAATCAGAGCTAACACTTGTTGAATGCACACTGTGTGTGTGATCAAGTGCCACACACCGCTCAGAATTTTACACACGTTACCTTGTATAATCTTGATGATCATTCTAGGAAATAGGTATGTGATCACCTCCATTCTACAAACAGGGGATGCAAACATTCACACTCTGGAGAATGCTCTTGGATAAAGAAAATTCATAAGAATGGAAAGGTATTGGTTCATAAAATGTTATGGTGAATTAAATCTTATGTGTAAGCAAAAGAGTTTCTATCTTAGTTAATTAATTATTAAAAATCATCAAAAATGTATTGTATGCTTACTATGGCCATCTTCTGGGCAATTAGGGATATAACTGAATAAAGCAGATAATACAATCAAAATGAATATGGGTTACAGGTAGATACCAGCCATAAATAAACAAATAAACAAGTTATATGAATAAAAATGAAGCCTGATAAAGGACTTGGCTTTGAAGGGAAATAGTCAAGGATGTGGAAGGTACACAAATAATGGCTACAGATAGTTTCTCTAGAGGATAGATTTTAAGTTGAGAACCCAATGAAGTGAGGGAGTGAGACGTGAAAATCTGGGGAAAAGGTTCCACACTAACAGCAGTTGCAAACACCCTGGAGTGAAAACAGACTTGGTAAGGTCAAGGAATAGAAAGAGGACTGGGGAAGCTGGAGCTAATCAGCGGAAGGAAGATTAAAGAAAGTTAGTTGTGGGCCACTTTGTAAGGGCTTTATGTCTGGTGAGGACTTTGGATTTTATTGTGTGAGATGGGAAGTTTACTAGGTGTTTATCCAAATCTCTATTCTCCTCTTCCTCCTGGGCACATAGCCAGACCAAATTTTATAGCAATTCACTTAGCAATGGTCTTACGAATGAGAACTAGCCAATAGAATGTGAGTAGAAGTGACGTGAACTACTTCTGGACTGGCCAATAAAAATGATCCAGCTGTGTGTCTCTGTGCCATTTCTCCTTTCTTGCTCTCTGGGATAGAAATGTTGATGGCAACCTTCAAAGCCACATGTGTAAGATGACAGAGCCTCCACCACCTGGAAACCTAATGACCACATCCAGAAAAGTTACATCAATGGATATTCCATCAGTGGATATTCACTTACCCAAAACTCTTTTGTGAGACAAAACTAACTTCCATTTTGTTGAGTACCAACATAGTTGGGTCTACGTATTATCAGAACCTAGTCTACCACAAACCAGTCCATTCTAAAGGAGATCGGTCCTGGGATTTCTTTGGAAGGAATGATGCTAAGGCTGAAACTCCAGTACTTTGGCCACCTCATGCGAAGAGTTGACTCATTGGAAAAGACTCTGATGCTGGGAGGGATTGGGGGCAGGAGGAGAAGGGGACGACAGAGGATGAGGTGGCTGGATGGCATCACGGACTCGATGGACATGAGTTTGAGTGAACTCCGGGAGATGGTGATGGACAGGGAGGCCTGGCGTGCTGCAATTTATGGGGTCACAAAGAGTAGGACACGACTGAGCGACTGAACTGAACTGAACTTAGTCTACCATATTGTTCTTGAATATCCATACTTACTTTTTGCTATTGTAATAGAACCCTTAATTTCCAGCACAGTGTATGACTACATGGAATTAAAATTATATTTCTAAGCCTCCCTTGCAGTTAAGTGCAGTAACAACTAATTTCTGGCCGATAGAATGTGAGTGGATGGAAAGCTGCATCCCCTCCCCTTTTCCAGTTCCTACTGGCCTGGGAGCAGATGAGTTGGCCTTAAGCCTTCTTGAATGAGGATCAAGATTACAAACTATGCATAGTAGAGCAATAAGATATAAGTAGCCTGGGCTCCTGACCTGTGGAGACAACATTAACAGCCCTTTTATCTTGTTGAAGCTGTAGTTACTTAGGGTCTCAGTTTAAATAGTTGCCTGTATGTTAAGTAATTCAAAGTCATTAGAGGATTTTAAGGAAAGATATAACTCAGGCAGCACAGTGGTAAAGAACCCACCTGCCAATGCAGGAGACACAAGAGATGCAGGTTCGATCCCTTGGAAGATCTCCTGGAGGAGGAAATGGCAACCCACTCCAGTATTCTTGCCTGGGAAATCCCATGGACAGAGGAGCCTGGTGGGCTACAGACCATGGTGTCACAAAAGTCAGATATAACTGAGAACAGTATTAAACATATTTTGGGTTATATTTTAAAACTATGGTTGCTAGGTGGAGAATCAACTGTGACGGGCAGAATAGAAGCGGAGAGACTAGTAAAAAGTTTATTGCAGTAATCAAGGTAACAGATGATGGAGCAGCCTGAGGGGGAGAGATGTGATATGATTCAGAATGTTTCTGGAAGACTGAGCAAATACTACCTGATCTAGATGAAGGTAAGGTGGTTGCCAGAAGAAGATAGGAGAATGACTCTGTTCTTTCTGACTTGAGTGATTGGGTGAACGGTGGCGCCACTAACTCAGGGGAACATTGAGGAAGGGGCTAATTTGGGGGAAGAAATCAGTTATTTTTTGGTTACTTGTCCAAATGGAGATGTCAAATTAGTTTAGAAGTGCTCAATCTGGAGTTTAGAGAAAATGTCAGGGCTAGAATATATTTGGAGAAATCAAATTAATACATTACTAAAACGACATACTAGTGTAATCTCGAGAGGTCTTTTCATAGCCAAAAATACAAGTAAAACAGAGGCAATATCATGTTGAATTGGTCCAACATGATGTTGGCTATTTTTCTAATTGTCAATAATATAGAACTTAATACATAGTAGCTTCCCTGGTGGCTCAGAGGTTAAAGCATCTACCTGCAATGTGGGAGACCCAAGTTCGATTGCTTATTTTGAGTTGACATGTAATTAAAAATAATTGCTATACAGCTCTGAGTCCTTTAAAAGATGGCATAATATTTTTTCTTGAATTATAGTTGATTTACAATGTTGTGTTGGTTTCTGGTGTACAGCAAAGTTATTCAGTTATATACTTATTATTTTTCACATTGTTTTCCATTATAGTTTATTATAGGATATTGAATATCACTCCCTTACAGTACAGTATATACACTGTGTATACAGTGTATACCTTCCCTCTACAGTACAGTGCTATACAGTAGGACCTTGTTGTTTATCCATTTTACATATAATAGTTCGCATCTGCTGGCCTCAAACTCCCACTCCATCCCTCTCCCACCACCCCCTTGGTAACTGCAAGTCTATTCTCTATGTCTGTGAGACTGTCTCTGTTTCATAGATAAGTTTATTTGTGTTGTATTTTAGATTCCACACATAAGTGATATCACACCTGTTTGTCTTTCTAATCTATAGGTCCATCCATGTAACTGAAAATGGCATTTTTCATTCATTTTTCTGGTTGAATAATGCTCCATTGTGTAGTTAGATATAGATAAATTGCACATCTTCTTTATCGATTCATCTGTCAATGGACATACGGACGTTTAGTTTGTTTCTATGTCTTGGCTATTGTGAATAGTGCTGCTATGAACATAGGGGTGCAGGTATCTTTTTGAATTAGAGTTTTGTCCAGCTCTACGCCCAGGAGTGGCACTGCCTGATCATATGGAAATTCTAATTTTAGTGTTATGAGGAACTTCCATACTGTTCTCCATAGTGGCTGCACCAATTTATATTCATACAAACAGCATAGAAGGATTCCTTTTTCCCATATCTTCTCCACCATTTTTTATTTGTAGAATTTTTAATGATGATCTGACTAGTGTTAGGTGGTAACTCATAGATTTATTTGCATTTCTCTAATAATTAGCAATGATGAGCATCTTCTCATGTGCCTGCTGGCCATCTGTAAAAAGATGGCATAATATTTTACAACATTTAGAGAGGAAAAAGAATTATTGGCCTGATGCCCAAGAACAGTCAGTTGTCTTCTGCTTGTTTTTATTCATGTTAACTATAGAAGTGTTCCTGTCTGTCTTGCACTGACTATCTCCCAAAGAGTGGGAAAGCCTTTATCACCAGGAGCCCTGCTTGCTAAAGCATAACAGAAAGGGGAATTTGCACCTCCAGAGGCACAAAGTGAAAGAGGTAACTTTCACTGTTTCCACTCCCTTTATCTCACATCTTCTTAATGGATACATATTCTCTAGGTAATTGTTTATTTTTTATCTTATATTAACCCCTTCACTACCTGTCAGGAAGCATTTAACAGGAGGCTTCCTGTGTGCTGTTTTGGATCTGTCATGAATCCTCTGTTCCTTATTAATTAGGAATTAAGAGGAGTGGCAAACTGCTCCCAGGGCTGAGGAATGCATGCATTTCCTTTGTTAGTTTTTCCATACGGTGATAAGTAACTATTTACAACTCTCTTCCTTTTTATGAACCATACGGTAAAAGTGATTATTTACAACCCTCTCTCTTTAATATGGATTGCCTTATGTTTCCTTGATAATTTGTAAGTCTGGACTTTTGATCTTTATCTTTGCTGAATAAAGCTACCTTGTAAGACAGTATATATACCCACACTATGTTGAATAAAACACCCTTGCTCCATCAGAGCTTGGGTCCCCATGTCTTTCTTTCTTTCTCTCCCTCTCTCTCTCTCTCTCTGGCTAATTTTCTGGAGCATAGAAACCCGTCATGCTCACTCTCCTGCCCGGGCTTCTAAGACCCTCTCAAAAAGGCACACTGTGCCTTCACCCCCTCGAGAGGGCACCCAGTGCCTTCGTGAGTGATGCAAGCCCTGTGTCAAGGGCTTCATTGGTTTTCTGCGTAAACCAAGGAATATCAGCCTCTCTCTCTCTCTTTTACTTTCTTATCATCAACTCTGGACTACCAGGTTCCAGTCCATTAAAAGACCTCAACAACTACCCACCTAGGAAGGCATATAATCTTTTCCTGAAAGGACTCATAAAGCCCATATGCACAATGGGCTTAACTACATAGACCTGAATAACCATTCCTAGTTAATGTAAATACTATTTATAAGAGTTTACTTAATACTTTTAAGATAGTTAATAATATATAGATGGAGCTTCCAACAGTGAGAGATCAAAATCAAAATAGCCTGTTAAATTGTGAGCATTTCTAAATGGCAAAAAGATGTCCTATATTATTTTCAATTATTTTCTCTCTCACTCCCACATTCAATCCTGCCTTAATAATTTTGCTGTTTTCTCTTACCTAAGTCAGATCCTTATATTAGTTTCTTAGGGATGTTGTAACAAATGACCACAAACTTGGGTGGCTCAAACAACAGAATTCTATTCTCTCACAATCCTACAGGCCAGAAGTCAGAAATCAAGGTGTTAGCAGGTTAGTACTCTCTCTGAAGGAGAATCCTTCTGTGTCTTCCAGTGGCTCCTGGCATTATTTAGCTTGTGGCTGCATCATTCTAACCTCTGCCTCTATCTTTACACAGCCTTCTCTTCTTCTCTCTGTGTCTTATAAGGATACTCAGTTCAGTTCAGTTCAGTTCAGTCGCTCAGTCATGTCCAACTCTTCGCGACCCCATGAATCGCAGCACGCCAGGCCTCCCTGTCCATCTAGTCATTGGATTTAGGGCCTACCTACATAATCTAGGATGATCTCATCTAGAGATGCTTCAGTATGTGGCAAAGATTCCTTCCAAATAAGATCACATTCAGTTTCCAGAGAATAGGACATGGACATATCTTTTGAGGGACGTCACACTCCCAAACCTGGCTAGATTACTTAAGTAACTTTATAAAATAAAGATTTCTAACCCCATCTTTAGAGACTCTGAACCAAGGGCCTCATTGGTTTTCACATTTGTGTTTTCTTAATTGATTTATTTTTAATTAAAGCTAAATTGCTTTACAATATTGTGTTGGTTTCTGCCATACAGCAACACGAATCAGTCATAGGTATAAATATGTACCCCCTTCTCGAACCTCTCTTCCAGCTCCCACCCCACCTCCCCAGATCTAGGTTGTCACAGAGTCCCAATTTGAGCTCCCTGAGTCAAAGAGCAAATTTCCACTGGCTCTCTATTTTACTTATGGTAGTGTATATGTTTCCATGTTACTTTCTCCACTCTTCCCACTCTCTCCTTCCCTTCCCTTGTGTCCATAAGTCTGTTTTTTATGTCTGTGTCTTCTTCAAACAATTGTTTTTTAAGGTGGAAAATAAGAACTACATCAGGGTTAAAAAAAAAAAAAAAAAACTCTCCAGGTGATTCTGATGGTTGTTAACCCCATTCTTTCAAGTTCTTCATTTTTTAAAATACCATTTTGATCTGTTATTTCATCAGTTCAGTGAAAGACAATATAATATCAAGAATGGTAATATGGTACAGGGGAATTTCTGGACTTGGGAACCATCCAAGACTGAATTTGAAATCTGTCCTAAATTACTTAAGTTACCAAATTCTCTATGCTTCAATTTCCTCATCTGTGGAATGGAGATCTTTTATGCCATGCTGTTATTGTGAAGATTAATGAGAGGCAAAACCCCAGCACATCACATGGCCAATGATCAATTAAGTCAAGACTATTATCAGCAAAAAGTAGATTGAGCAGAAGGGCTTTCCAGATGGTTCAGTGGTAAAGAATCTGCCTGCCAATGTAGGAAATGCAGCAGACATGGGTTCCATCCCCAAGTGAGGATGATCCCCTGGCATAGGAAATGGCAACCCACTCCAGTACTCTTGCCTGGAAAATTCCATGGACAGAGGTGCATGGTGGAATACAGTCCATGGGACAGCAAAGAGTCAGACAGGACTGAACGACTGAGCATGCACAATGATTGAGCAGCCCACTTTATTCCATACAGTTATAATACATTTATCTGAAAATAACTCATTAATCATGTGTCATGATTTGCTTGATTTTGATATATCAAAGAGTAGTCTTAGTCAGTTTTAGGGTTATGGGAAAGTTTGACAAAAAGTGAGAGAATGTGGTAGAAAGTATAACCTTCTTACCTGCCACAGTGATGATTTTGCAGCTTCCATCAAGTTTCTAAAATCCTAGATAAGTGAAAAGTCTCCAATGTGCAATCGATTCGGTGCTGCTCGTAACCCACTGTCATGAACTGAACTGTGCCCTCCAAATTTACATACTGAAGTCTTAACCCCCAAGTGACTGTATCTGGAGATAAGATCTTCAGGAGGTAATTATGTTAAATGAAGTCATATTGATGGGACCCTGATAGAATAAGACTTTTGCCTTATAATAAGAGGAAAAAAAGTCCCCCCTCTCTCTGTGCCATGTGAGAACACATCAAGAAGCAGCTATCTATAGCTCTCACCAGAAACTAAATGGGCTAATACCTTCATCTTGGACTTCCCAACCTCCAGAACTGTAAGAAATAAATTTTTCTTGTTGAAGCCTCCCAGTCTATGGCCTTTTACTAGTCTTCCAGAGCAGACAAATACACCCGCCCCCACCTAGCCTACACCCCTTTTTTAGCACCATCGTGAAAGGACATGTCTTCAGAGACTCAGCACTCAGGCTCCAGGCCTGCTGTTTCTCCTTATCTCTGACAAGGGGCAGTGATAGGGCCAAGTGGCAGGCAAAGGGGTGTGCATTTCCTAGAAATGAGTTTGTAAACTCATCAAGCCTAAACTAAAGGCATCATTATAGACTGCCTTAATGGAAATACCAGATCTATAGGTTCTCTTAAATCAGAATCAATCTCCTTCCTTGAGTAAATTTTCTTTTGCTTTTTCCACGAGTAAATTCCTTGATCGGTGGATGGGTTTATTGTTCATCCCCATGCTCAAAAAGCTTTGATAGTCACCATTGCTTTCAGAATAGTCCAAAGACTCATCAATTCTCAGTGGAAAAGACCTGCCTTACCTTACCGCCTCCTCTTTCTGTGAATTTTCTATCAGCTCCAGCTTGCACACCGATGTGATGTCTCACTGACCGGCTTTGTTCTTCCCGCCTCTGCACATTCTTGCATCTCATTTCCTCTGCCTCACATGCTCTCCTGACACAGTTGCCCAGATCCAGTTTAAACAATACTTTCCACTCTACCTCCTACCTTTTCTGAAAAGGCTTTGCTGCCCACTCCAGGCAAAGGCTTAGGTCATGGCTCCTTTCACTTATTCTTGTCCCAGCACTCTATACAGGGTAACTGTTTAAAAAGACTTGTTGACTTAAATGTGTTTGTCTGTATAAAGATAAAATGGGTAGAGGAAAGACAGAGTTGAATGACCTTCTCAGACCTCTTCTGAATCCAGACGCCCTGATTCTATGAACTTTAAAGTGTATCAAAACACATGGCACAGAGGCCTCCCAGTGCAGAACAATGTGCCCTTTAGCAAGGCTGCTGCGATACCCACATTTCTCTCATTGTCCAGAAGAAGGCCCAACAAGCCCACGAGATGATTTGGAATTCCTCCAGGCCTCATGAGCCTGTTGTTTGCTGTTATCTAATTGGCATTTCATAGTTACTGGACCCTAAGGAAGGAGCCTGAAAACTTGTTGGAAGAGATGGAAATTTCCAGTTGTAGAGAAGAATGCTAATAATTCAGAGACACCTCACTCCTGCTGATGTCCCAACAAAAGGTTAATATGAATGCAATTGCCTGTCAAGATTTTCCAAATATAGACTAGCTATCTTTCTTGAAGACAGTTGTATAGAGATACAAATTAATATTTAATTTGGATGACCTTTCTACCTAAAAATGAAGCCCCAAAGAATTTGCTCTCTTGACTTAAACTGGAATATTATACTCCTTTTGACTCTCATTTGCATACAGTATTTCCGTGCATGAGAGGCCAGTGCCTTGTGGGACAGTGACATGGAGAGTTTGTGCTGGCATTTCTGGAGACGTGAAGGCTGAGTGATTTCAGGGGCATCAGAATCCCTATTGCTTTCAACTAGAACCTTTTCTGGTTTTCCTTCAGTCTGAACTCTCTACCTTTGATACCATATTTTTTAGGGGAAAAAAAAGTCTGTTTCACACACACATACAGAAGGGAAGTGCAAACTTTTAAAAAGATATGGAAATTAAAAGTTCTACAAAGTCATCCTGAAAAGGAAGAAGAACATAAAAATTTTTAATCTTGCGTGAAAATTTTATTTGGTGGGTCCCCATGTGAGAACCAAAATCTCCTGTGCCAAAACCTTAAAAGCCAGAAGCATGTGTCAGTATTTCAAGATGCTCGGGGTTTTATCAGTAGCTGTCATTCTAAGAGCAATTCAGCCTTCACAGAATCTCTCCACTCTTCATTTTCCTGCTCAGTGTCTTTGTTCAGCCCAGCATCTCATCAGAATTTTAAAAACAACTCTCCGTTCTCAGTCTTCACTTTCTCTCCTCTTCCATCCCGAGCTGAATCACAGGGCCTGCTCTGCGTAGCCACCCCCTAGGCTCTGTGTGGCTGCTGTAGAAAGTCTCGGCTCCTTCGAGGACCCATGTGTGGGGCCCTTGCAGACCCTTTGGCTCTTTCCCCAGCATGCTGTCCTCCATCCACACCTTCATCTTCCTAGTTCCTAAACAACTCCCAAACATTCAAGCATTCTGCACACATCTGTGCCTTTTCACAAACTCTTTGGATGTCCTTTCTCCTTCTCTGTCTGGCCAAGGTACCCTAATTTTTCTGGCCTCTCTCACCTGCCACACAGATGCTACAGGCAGGATCAGGCTGGATCTAGAATCATATGATTTCAGAGTCCCAACTTCTTCCTCCCAAGTTGCCCTAACTGGATTGTGAAATGCAAACTGCGAGTCTGTGGCAAGAGGCACAGAAGTTCTGTCCCACATGGCTCAGGTTTCTCCTCACCCCCTCCTCAGCCAGCTAGCCCAAAATTCTGGTGACAAGGTACCCCTGCTCTCCTCACCGCCTCCAGCATCATCCTTCTAAGTTACTCAGTAGGGCCCATGGCTGGAGGTCAGACTCAAATTTAGAATTCTCACACTCCTGGAGCCCCACGTGGGAATTTTCAGGAGTCACCCCTTCTCCCACGTCTAGTACCAGGGGGACCCAGAGGCACGGGCACATGGATGCCCGAGCTTCCAGGCCAAACTCAATCCACACTGGCTCCCAATCACCACCACTTGGAAAATGGAGCTATTTGGGCAAAGACTTCCAGGGTCCTGAGAACCTAGAATATGGTAGAAGGGAGGGCATGGGCCATGGGGGGCCATATCCTTGTGGTCTCAAGGTCGGTTGCATTGTGGGAGGAATGCAGCCTCATCCACCTGGACCTTCTGATGAAAGCAAGGGGTGGGGGATACGGACATTGCCGTAGGATACTTGGCAATGTCCAATGTCTGGTGGTTGTCCCATGTGAAGAGAGTGGGAGTTGCTACTGTTACACACTCGGTAGAGACCAAAGATGCTGTTTACCACCCTACAGTGCACGGGACAATCAATGCTGTCACAACAGAACAGCCTCTCTAGGGAATCCCCTGGTGATCCAGGGGTTAGGACTCTGAGCTTCCACGGCTGGGGCCTGGGTTCCATCCCTGGTTGCAGAATTAAGATCCCACAAGCAGCACAGCCATACATAGAGAAGGTATGCATACCTTCTCTAAAACAGTTAGTTTGTAAGTTGGCTATATATAATACTACTGCCAAATATATCTTCTTAAAGCAGAGTTTGGTTCAGGTGACTTGACTACCCTCCCCCTACCAATTCCTTATAGTCCAAAGTCCAGATTTCTTAGCTTCACATTCCACCATTCTTTATCTTGAGTCTACTCTATCAATTTCATCTTTCTCTCTTATTTCCATATGTAGCCCAAAGCCTGTGTCTGCACTAGACCCAGACTTAAATATTTCAAAATGCCATGTGGCCATCTCTCATATTTTCCCCATCAATCTTTGGCTTACTCAACCCAGTATCCAGTAGTGAATTAAGTCCCCAGGTGACCCTTCTAATGCAAGTCAGAAATTGTCTATATTTAAACATAATTACCCAATAGGCTGTACTGATCAAAGCTGTATCAATAACATAATGACAAGCTCTTGGAGCTGGGAAAATTTTTAATAATGACACCATGTATAAATCACTGAAGTTATTATCATTATGATAACCTTAGCATAAAATAGGTGATCATTAAATAGTCTCTGTCCCCCACCTCCATAATGAAAAAAAGCATTCCAGTTAGGAAAATCACTTTTGCAGATAAATTAAGGTAAGATTATTTGCTGTGTAAAAAGAAATCTTAATGACTTAGCACAGCACAAGCTTATTTCTCACTCACATAAAATTCAAAAGAAATGTTCGTGGTTAGGTGGCAGAAATGGAAAAATGGGCATAGAAGTGGAGGAAGACTCTGCTCCATACAACCATTCACTGCTCCAAGCTGATGGAATCTCCACCACCTTCTACACGGTTTCCAACATCATCCTGTTTGTTAATATCTACTTGGCAGAAGGGGAGGGAAAAGTGCCAAGAAGGTTCTTAATCATCTTGGTCAAGAAATGGCCCACATCATCTCCACTCATATTGTGCTAGCAAAAACTAGTGACATGGCCCAATCTGGATGCAAGAGATGGTGGGGCTGGGAAGTGTGGGCCTGGGCTGGTTGGGCCTTCTCAGCATGAGCTGAGATGATGCTCCAGGAGAGGGACTTTGCCATCTTTGCCACAGCAAAGTGCAGGGGAAGAGAGGAGATTAAGCAATAGCCTACAGAGTGAGCCAGTCTGCCTGGCAGGCCTAGGCATTGAGGTCCCAAGGCAGATGAGCCTGGTTAGGCAGCTACTACTAGCGATTATCATAGTAAGTGAAGTAAGTCAGAAAGAGACAAATGCCATATGGTATCACTTATGTGTGGAATCTAAAATAGGACACCAATGAACCTATCTGTGAAACAGGTTGTCAAGGGGAGGGGAACGGGGGAAAGGACAGAGTAGGAGGCTGGGGTTAGCAGATGAAAGCTTCTGTATATAGGATGTACACACGACGAGGTCCTACTGTACAGACAGGGAACCATATTCAACACCCTGTGATAAACCATAATAGAGAAGAATATTTTTAAAAGAATATATATATAGATAGATAGATAGATACACATATATTACAGGCAGATTCTTTACCATCTGAGCCACCAGAGAAGCACGGGGAGACAAAATAACATTTTTGAAAACTGCAGTTACAATAGTAAATTATATGGTATACATTATATTATTGGATGAAAGAAAACATCAAAAAGTTGAAAGTTGACTGTAAATATGAATTTCCATAAAATAAATTTCCTCTTCCCACTGACTTCTATTATAAAATGAAAGATGCATTTCTCTGGATAATGAAAGTTGATGTGGGAGATACCATGTAGGAAAGTAATAAGTCTTTTATACTGACATATTTAAAGGAAAATTCTATTTTAACGTCTCAATAAAGGTATTGAGATGTCAAAATTTGAACGCTATACAGTTAAGATTAATTTCATGTTTGACACAACATCATAGAAGTCTAGGGGAAAATGACATTTTAACGGCACCAAATATATGGGCTAAAAATCACGCAGGCATAATTCTTTTGAGGTTCTCTGAGGTGATCCTAACAGTCACTGGATGCTGATGGGTTTTAGAAATTAATAGTCTGGGCCAAGATAAAGAAGGAGAACAAAACATTGCAGAAGCAGCATTAAAGCAGAGCAGCAAGCGAAGAAACACCGTGGCCAAGCCTGCAGGTTTATAAAAGGAACCATGGGGAAACACATCGATTGAAAGGGAGCGTTGGAAGGGATGTGGGAATTCCATGAAAAGGGTCCTTAGTGATCCAACTGATTCATTTTTTTTAATTATGGAGAGGTGCCTGAATGAAAACCAGGTTCATTTTATAATAAAAGGACCATTTTTCTGAAGCTACACTTTTGCATTTAAACAGCACTGTTTATCAAGTAACTGTTCCTCAAGGTCTGATTTACAACTATCTCAAATCCAAAATAAAATTCATAATAATAGGATCACAGGTGCCTCACTAGCTGTCTGTCCTTGCCTAACTACTGTTTGTTTTTTTTTTCCCTGGTGGCTCAGACGGTAAAGAATCCGCCTGCAAAGCGGAAGACCTCTGTTTGATCCCTGGATGGGGAAGATCCCCTGGAGGAGGACATAGCAACCCACTGCAGTATTCTTGCCTGGAGAATCCCCATGGACAAAGGAGCCTGGCGGGCTACAGTCCATGAGTCCGAAAGAGTCACACGACTGAGCAACGAACGCTTTCAGGGTCACATGCCCGAGTATCACCGCTGCTCGAGCGCCATCTAGTGTTCATGTTGTGATATTTTCTGTTTTTTGTTGTAGAAAACACTTTAAATGACGTTTAAGAGGATCCAATGGAGAGAGAAGATTATTGTGTTAAAATAGCCAATGGCAAAACGTTGAATCATCCAAAAATGCATAGGAGGTTATGTGTAAATTCTTATTAGCAAATATAATTAATAAATGGAGTTTTTGTAGCAAGTGAACATGCTTGTTAACATTGTATCATAATATACAAATCATACCTGGATTTATACCTTCAATGTATCAAGAATCAGAACGCAATAAAATAAACTTGACCCTAAACTTGTGTGTACTCTGTCACTTCAGTCCTGTTAGACTCTGTGACTCTGTGGACTGCCAGGCTCCTCTGTCCATGGGAGTCTCCAGGCAAGAATACTGGAGTGGGTAGCCACTCATTTCTCCAGGGGATATTCCCCACCCAGGGATCGAACCTGTGTCTCCTGCATTGCGGATGATTCTTTACCAACTGAGACACCAAGGAACCCCCTACAGATGTATAGTTTGAATATTTTTAAAAAACAATATTTGGGCTTTCCAGGTGACTGGACTTAAAGTGATTTTCTATCTATAAAGGACAAAACCTATAGTGATCAATGTGAGTGATGTCAAGCCCACCATTTCAATTGATCCTTTGTTGAATTATAACCATATATCACATTATTCCTTATGTGTAGTGAATAAATAATGAGAGATAATGATATTGGTTTTTATCTTGTAGCTTTATAAATGCCAAGAGCCTTGTTTTCTAACCATCCCAAAGTGACAGAAGAGATTCTTTTCATGTTACATACTTTTCCAGAGGTAAGTTATGAAAGAATGAGAGATTTTGCTGTTAAAGATAAAAGGAGAAGAAAGCAAAATCATATTCTCCAAGCACATATAGATAATATTAGAAGTGTGAAAAATAGTTATTGCATATTGGTCCTTGAAACAGCATTTATTATAATAAAAGTCATATTTATTATTATTAAAGGGATATTGATTATAAACATCATCATTTCAGGAAAACTTTTCTGGACTCAAACATGGGAAAACAGCAACTCCCACTTATTAAGTTCTTAATATTCACCAGGGCTTCCAGGCAGCTCAGTGATAAAGAATCTGCCTGCCAATACAGGTGATGCAAGTTCGATCCCTGAACATACACACAATAAGTGCTGAGCACTTTCTTCCTTTGCTTCCTTTATCCGTAACAACAAAACTGTCATTTTACAAAAGGCTAAGTCATTAAGTAATTTGTTCCAAGTCACATTACCAGTAAAGGGTCTCATCTGGGTAGAACCTCTGTGTGTCTGGTTCTGGGTCTTATGCTTGCAAATGTGACCATGCATTTGAGAACCAGTTATAAAAGCCTACACTGTTCATGCTTCTCAACAGTGCCCAGGCAAGTGCAGATATCGTGCATTCTCCTAGTTGCCAAAATCAAGCCAATGGGACAGTGAAACATGTGCTGTGCTTAGTCACTCAGTCATGTCTGACTCTCTGTGACCCCATGGACTAGCCTGCCAGGTTCCTCTGTCCGTGGGGATTCTCTAGGCAAGAACATTGGGGTGGGTATCTATGTCCTCCTCCAGGGGATCTTCCCACCCCAGGGATCAAATCCAGGTCTCCTGCATTGCAGGCTAATTCTTTACTGTCTGAGACACCACGAAAGCCAAGAATACTGAAGTGGGTAGCCTATCTCTTCTCCAAGGGGTCTTCCTGACATAGGAATCTAACCAGGGACTCCTGCATTGCAGGTGAATTCTTTACCAGCTGAGCTACCCAGAAAGCCCATAATGAAGCATAAAGAGTAGTTAACTGTTAACTAGTATATTCCTTGGGGTTACTTGATGAAAGACCCAGCCATTATTGCAGAACAAGCTACTAATCATTGGAGTAACATGATTCTTAAATGTCAAGGCAGATAAATGTCATGTCAGACTTTTTCAAGGATATAATCATCACAACAGAATAGTGTACTTCTTTTTCTCTGGCTTCTTCCAGATAACCAGCACTGGGCTTTTTCTTCAGAAAGATTTGTAACATCTGTTATGTCTTTATCTTCTTTCAACTGTTAGACCAACGTGCCAAATCATTGATTCTACCTTAGTCAGGGTCTCTCTTAATCAAAGAAAGATTCGAGCTCACAATTCATAGCTGTAAACAGACCACTGTGGAGCACAGAGATTAAAGTCTGGGGACTGAGCTTTAAGAATGTATTGTAATATTGCGATCATATAAATCTTGCAAAACTGAGTCATACCTACTGGATGGTTTTTGCGCTGCAGGCTAACTAGGCACAACGCTAAGCAATCGGTGTAAAGAGTATATATATACAGTCTGAGTACTTTACACATTTAAACTAAGAAATGGGTGACCTTGTCCTAGTTTGTTAAAAATCTAAAATGTCTACATTCCTAACCAGAAGGGACTTGTGATGGATACCATTTGCTGTACCCTCCGTATCTACTCCTTCCCTACTTTTCCCAACCAGTGTAACCCCAGTATTCTCAGGCGGCTGCTAAGATCTCTGCTTCTCAGAGACAGTGAGTCCCACCCCAGTGCCGGAGATGAATCACAGTTGGTCTAAATCTGTCTTAGTATCTCATTCTCCCCCATCTGGGAGTGTCAATGTGACAAGTTTTGGCCAATGACATACAAATGGGCTCTTCTGAGTGGGGCCTCGGGGAAAACTTTTGTCTTCCTGAGTAACATGAGTAAACTTGATGGGTATAGCCTTTCATCCTTCTTCACCCTTCTGCCAGGGACAGACGCATGGTGCCTGGAGGCACAGCAGACATGTGTGATCATGAGATGACAAGTATGAAAACAAAAGGTGACTTTATCAGGAGGGTAGGACAGAAATATGGAAAGATCCTTGGTCTCTGACAGCATCACTGAACAGCTCTCTCATCCCTGGGCTCCTTTGCATCTCTCTTTATACAACGCAAGCGTTTATTTATTTAAGCCACTGTTTGTTGTATTTCCTGCTCCCTGCTATCTCTTATACTAAGCTGTGCTTCGTTGCTTTCCATTGTCCAGCTTCCCCAAGTCCAGTGTGTGTCCTCTGTTGCTTCAGTTGTGTCCCACTCTGAGACTTCATAGACTGTAGCCTGCCAGGCTCCTCTGTCCTTGGGGATTCTCCAGGCAAGAATACTGGAGTAAGTTGCCATGCCCTTCTCCAGGGGATCTTCCCAACCAAGGGATGGAACTCAGGTCCCCCTCATTGCAAGCGAATTCTTTACTGTCTGAGCCACCAGGGGAAAAATAATTGCAATTTTGGGGACTTCCCGGGCTGTCTGGAGGTTAAGACTCTGTGCTCCCAATGCAGGGGGCACAGGTTTGATCCCTGGTTGGAGAACCAATATCCCGTATGCCGTAGCTGTAAAATAAAATTGCCATTTTTGTAGGTCAAAAATTGTTGAAAATCGGAAGACTTAGCTGTGCTAAATCTCTTCAGTCATGTCCAACTCTTTGCAACCCCATGGACTATAGCCTACCAGGCTCCTCTTCCAAGGAATTCTCCAGGCAAGAATATTGAGGTGGGTTGCCATTTCCTCCTCCAAGGGATCTTCCCAACCCAGGGATCGAACCTGTGTCTCCTGTGACTCCTGCACCGCAGGTGAGCTCTTTACCGCTGAGCCACCAGGGGAGCCATGTGAGCTCACATGGCTCAACCCACATTTTCAATAGATGTGGGATTTAAAAACATTTCACTTCTTCAGTAGTCAAAACTTCTCTTTCTCTCTCCCTTTCAGCCACCTGAAAGTATCTTTTTTTGAATATTTCTGATATTTTATCTGTGGTATGTTAACGAACCACCTCATTTGTAGGGGGAGTTCAGTTCAGTTCAGTCACTCAGTTGTGTCCAACTCTTTGCGACCCCGTGAATCACAGCACGCCAGGCCTCTCTGTCCACCACCAACTCCTGGAGTTCACCCAGACTCGTGTCCATCAATGATGCCATCCAGCCATCTCATCCTCCATCGTCCCCTTCTCCTCCTGCCTCCAATCCCTCCCAGCATCAGAGTCTTTTGCAGTGAGTCAACTTTTCGCATGAGGTGGCCAAAGTACTGGAGTTTCAGCTTCAGCATCATTCCCTCCAAAGAAATCCCAGGGCTGATCTCCTTCAAATCCAAGGGACTCTCAAGAGTCTTCTCCAACACCACAGTTCAAAAGCATCAATTTTTTGGCGCTCAGCTTTCTTCACAGTCCAACTTATACATGACTACTGGAAAAACCATAGCCTTGACTAGACAGACCTTTGTTGGCAAAGTAATGTCTCTGCTTTTCAATATGTTATCTAGATTGGTCATAACTTTTCTTCCAAGGAGTAAGCGTCTTTTAATTTCATGGCTGCAGTCACCATCTGCAGTGATTTTGGAGCCCAGAAAAATAAAGTCTGACACTGTTTCCACTGTTTCTCCATCAATTTCCCATGAAGTGATGGGACCAGATGCCATGATCTTCATTTTCTGAATGTTGAGATTTAAGCCAACTTTTTCACATGGGCAGAGGAGTCTGGTGGGCTACAGTCCACAGGGTCTCAAAGAGTCAGACATGACTGAAGCAACTGAGACCTTGCACCAAACTTGGGAAAACTGGACAATGGAAAGGGTATCTCTCTACCCTTTGATTCATTTGCATTTTCTACTGAAAAAAATGCACAGTGTGAGAGTTGGGGGTTAAGTTTTATTTGGGGCAATATGAGGACTGCAGTCTGGGAGACAGCACCTCAGCTCTGAGAAACTGCTCCAAAGAGATGGGGTTGGGAGTGGGGGGGACAGTATATATGTGATTTTGGCAAAGGGGGAGTACATGCAATCAAGCACATATTTTTTGTAGAAAGTTTCTGCTGGTCTCATGAAGCTTCTACTAGTCATAAGGAACTGTCGTCACCATGATTTTAGTGCTTTTCTATATAAGAGGAGATACAAGAACTGTGCTCATAAAACCAGCTCCTGAGAATATCGAACTATCTATCTGTCCTGCCAGTTTTTTCCTGAGCACAGAGTGCCTTATTTCTGCTCTCCACCCTGAACTCCTTCAGGGGGTGTTGGAGGTCAGCAGATGCAGAAATGCATGATTTAATCCTTGCAGAGATAGATGGAAAGCACCCACAGCAAGTGCCAATTTGTAGTTGACAAGATCTTATGAGAAAGAATACAGAAAATATGTAAGATGGTACCCACCAGGGAAACAAATAAAATGTTCATTAACACAAACTTTTTTTTTTTTAACTAACCAGCACTTCCATTGCCTAAGTCTATTTGTTGTCTTTAAAAGAACAGATAAGAGAAAAGATGCCCCTCATTTGCTTATTCACCTTTTTAAAAAACAGTATTTTTGTCAAAGTAATGAAAGATGAAGCACTTGATTTCCTTTGGGGATAATGATCTTTATAAAAAGGTCATAACAAAACTAATTTCCTCTAGTTGTTAAATGCCAAATAACAGTCTAGTTCTCAGACACCGACACTTTCATTTGCTTTGGGTAACTGATCCAAGAAATGATTAAAATTCTTCCCAGTTAAAACCAAACCACAGCAAGGACTCCAGTATCAAGTGTGAAGTCTCCACATTCCTCTTTATAAGCATCTTTACCCTAGACTGAGAGATTCTCTCCAGAACTGCACACAGAATCACTTGTTATTACCTTGGATCTCCTTTTATGCTTAAGGAGCCCAGCTTTGAGGAGTGGAAGTGAGGAAGCTTTTGTCCTTTGCAGGCACTTGAAGGTGACAAATGACACATTGACAGATTTTCCTTTCTGACTCATACCAGCCCTTCAGATGTTGTAAGTTGAACATTCTCCCTGGACAGAAATCAAAATGCCCTCCAGTCTCGGAAATATTTTTAAAATAGGTTAACCTTTATATTAAAATTAAACATATTTTGGTTGTAAATAAATTTTTTAAGAAAAAAATGTCTGATATTGATTGATTTAAGACATACTTACAAAAGAAGGGATATAACAAATGAGAAGGTGAAGCTAACATGAATTTGAGGCAGGAAAGTCTTAATAGAGGAGGGATTTGAAGGATGGGGAGAGATGTAAAGATGGGTGAAGCAAAGGAGAGTGAATAGAAGAGAGAGGGAGGTGACGGAAAACCCACATTTCCTCCCTACTGGCTTTCTAGATCTTACAACATTGCCTATTTCAAGAAAGATACACCAAAACAACTTCTAAAACCCATCCATCTTTCCAGCTATTTTAAGCCATAATTCAGGATTCTAATCTCTGGACCCATTTATGGTGCTGATGTCCTTGCGAATAAGGAACCATTTGGGTCTGATGCCTATTCCAGCATGGCCATGGATATACAGGTCTGTCAGATTTCTTTCTCCAAAGTGCCATTCATTTTCTTCTGCTTAACCACTGCTTTAAAAATAGGAAGAGTCTTTGTTTTTCTGTTTTTTAATTTGATAGGCTGTTCAAAGTGTAATAATGTATTTTCTGTTTCCAGAAAGAAAAAAAAAAGAAAAGGCAAAATTCCCAGCTAGTCCATGATGCTCCCATCAAGTCTGTGAATCTTAGAGACTAAAGTTCTGAAGTCACCTCCATCCTAACTCTTTTTCTGCTTTGCGTCCTTGTGGTGCAAGTGGAAACACATCTCTCCCTGACTTCTGGATACACCAGTCCTAGTAAGTCAGTGCAAAAAACACAGAGGTTAGCACTCTCCACACGCTAGTTCGTTAAATCCCCACAATAATTCAGTGTGTTCCATTACCACCCCCATTTCACAGGTGAGGAAGCCGAGGCACTAAGAAGCTAAGCAACTAGCCAGAGCCACGCTGCGGGGCAGAGTCTGCAGAACTCCAGCGCAGGCAGTGTGCCCCCAGTGCCAACCTTCACAGCCACCCTCCACTCCTTTGGCAAAACGACAGGAGGTTCCCTGCTTAGTTATGTCTCAGACTCCTTTGTTCTTGCCCTGATATAGCTGCTTAACTTCACACCAGTTTAGACCATCATCAGTCCTTATCCAGATTTACCGTGATGACCTCCGAACTGGTCTCCCTGTCTCTGGTCCATTTCCCACTCTCCTAGTGCATCCTCAGCTCAGCCTGTAGGGACAGAGTGCTTTTCCCAGATTGTCCATCTGATCAAGTCCTTCCCTGGGGCTTTCAGGAAAAGGCTGAAACTTCATCTCTTAGTAACCCTGACCCTGTGTGTTGCGAACCCTCTATCCCCACTCTTCAGCACATGCCAACAGAGCAGTCCTACTAAACCGCCTCCACTTTCCCAAGCATGTCATGCTTTTGCTTGCGTTGCCCAATTGTACTGACTCCCTGTTTTCCATTTAGTTAATTTTTACTAACCCTTCCAAACTCTAATCCAAGAGTATCTGTCAGCCCTCTCCTATCTATCATAGTGTCCTGGGCATAGCCCACATCGTAGCTCACATCCTCAAGAAGCTCCTGCTGAGTTAAGGAGGCAGACAGCTAAACCAAGTAATGGACAATTCCTGTTTTCAAATCACAGTTCTTAATATTGTATGATGTCTTATAGTAATCACGGACATTCAAGCAGCTGATAGTATTCACAGAGAAAAGTGTCATTTTGGGATTGCTATGTTTTAAACAGGAAAGATAGCTTGTCTAGTCAAGGAGGCCTAGACATGTCATGTGTTTCTAAATACATCTGTGCAAATCTCCTCATTCAAGTCTACTGAGAGGAGACCTGTAAAGTGTTTTACAACAGAAATAAATTTTTAGTTTTATTTACTTTGGAAGTTATAGCTTTTAACTTATTTCTTAGTATTTTTTCTTTAATTTCCTAAAAGTGAAGTTGCTCAGTCATGTCCAACTCTTGGCAACCCCATGGACTATAGCCTGCTAGGCTCCTCTGTCCATGGGATTTTCCAGGCAAGAGTGCTGGAGTGGGTTGCCATGGCCTTCTCCAGGGGATCTTCCCAACCCAGGGATCGAACCTGGGTCTCCTGCATTGCAGGCAGACACTTTACCCTCTGAGCCACTAGGGAAGTCCCCAAAAAAATGAA
The DNA here is from genome assembly GCA_006410935.1 of Redunca redunca. Classification (NCBI taxonomy): domain Eukaryota; kingdom Metazoa; phylum Chordata; class Mammalia; order Artiodactyla; family Bovidae; genus Redunca; species Redunca redunca. Next base: position 179,666 of record SJYQ01006111.1, on the reverse strand, counting down.
GATTAAAAAAAAATAAAAAAAGGAAATCTTAAAAGACAATTTATTTTTTAAATAAGTGAAGTACTGCTTATTGCTCTATTTTACAAGTTTATAAAGCTTTGACCCTGGACATGAAATAGGAAGAGGAGCTGGATAACTGTAGCAGAGGCAAGTGCATTTTGTGGATTGGCTGTGCTGGAATCAGATTAATCTAAAATTAAGGAAGATATGGAAGCGGTATGTAGTGTTAGTATATACTTTCAAGCTAGATTCTGCCAAACTGTGAACCTCCCTCATCAAATACCACCCCCCTCAACACACACACACATACACAATAGTCGTTTCATCTTTTGCGCAGTTGATCAGTTGATTAATTATTTGCTTGTGCAGATGAAAGACCTGGAGAAAGATGCCTGCTATATCAATACTATAGCCTAGTTTGGAGGGCACCTAGATATAGTTATCCAAAACATTTTTACTTAATGTACTTTCAACGAGTGTTGAGTAAAAAACATTATCATTGCCAAACTATGAGTATTCTTTGGAAGCCAAGCAGAGAATAAAAGTGGGGGGTAACAAACTGACAAGAACCATAGGCCTTCCATCCACTATAGGATGCCAGAAATGCAAATATGTTTATGGCATCATGTAGAAGTTACAGTTTTAAGAAAATGATTAGGTCTTACAAACTTTCACAAGACCTACAACATTGTGAACAAATTTGGACTGAATATCAGCTATTCTTATCTGGAGCCTAGTTCCCTTTCTTTTGTATCCTCTCTGTATTCAAAAGGCTGAAAGTCTAAAAACTACCTTTTTCAGAATTGCTTGGAGCTAAAGTTTTAAATGTGATTTAAGTCTGGCTAATGATACAGACTCATATAGATATAGAAAGCAAGATGGCAGGGAAGTCCACCTTTGGGGTGAATAAGATAGCAAGCAAGTTCCCCAAACCATAGGTGTTTGTGGCGGCCAGACTCTGTTCTCACGCCTGGTTCTCAGCTTCCCAGACGTGAGCAGGTGTGGTGATGGCAGCTGTGACAACAGGAGCAATAGCAGCTATGGTGGTTGGATGTGGGAACCAATAATAGATCAGTGGTAGCCCCATGACCTTCCAATACACCTGGAAGTGCCTCATGGCCTATGTTAAATTTCCTCCTAACTGAAAAATCTAAACTGCTTCCTATGTTATGCGCTGAACTCTGATATAATATCGAAACTGTAACTTGGAAAATCTGATTTATAACAGAAAATGCATATAATTCAATATCTATGCCTAACTCTGTCCTATCCCCACTGTGCTAGGTCAGAAGATAGATCCCCAAACTGAGGTTAGGGTTACTGTCGGTCTGTTTGTGGGTATGGTCCTTACATATATGTGAGGCAGAAACTGAGGAATCAAGAGTTACCAGAGGGATCTGTGTCTGTGGAAGGAGTGCCCTCTGAATTCATGAAGAGCCAGTAACGAAATGGCTTTTTTTTAGACCGTTGTTAGCGATTCTCCTCCTCTTCCCCTCCCCCATCACCTCCTCTGCTGGGTTCTCCTTTCTCAGAGCTCTGGATGTGGAGGCAGCCCAGGCTCTCCACCTAGGACTTCTCTCTGCACCTGTGCACAGTCCTCAAGCCATCTCATCTGATGAGATTATTAAATGCCATCATTATGCTGATGACTTGAAGTCCTCAAGTCAGAGCCTTTCCAGGGCACCACATGGTTAGTTTCTTCATGGATGGACTGGGGAGGGGATTGTGGTAAGAGGTGGATAACTGACTAATTCTCAGATGTTTGTTTTTTTTGGAATCCCTACGAACTGATGCATTAGAGTCTTCTAGAAACCATCCTCAAAGGGTCTCTCTGAGGCTGAGAGACGTAGACTACTCACAATATACTGAAGCCCCTGATATGTTAAGAAAAGAAAAAAGACAAAGGAATAAGACAAAATTGTAGTGTATTTCACATGTTTGTAGCGGATAAATCAATGCCTTTAAAGTACACGCAGATACAGTGCCCCTGCTGACAGCCCATTTGCCATAGACCCAGCGGCTTCTTGCCCTCTCCTACTGCTGCTCTTGCAAGCTTGTGAACTACTCACACCAAGCAAGAGTCTGGGGACATGGGAGCATTTAAGCTGGAGGCCATCCTTCTTCTGGCAAAGGGAAATGGAGCTGGGCTCATCACTTCTGTAGTCCCGACACTCATCCGCTCAATCCCAGTGCTATCTTCAAGTATTCCCACCTTTGACAAAGACTATCTCCTTAACCAACTTAAGCTGAGACTTCTGAGCATTCTTCCTGACTGGGCCTTGTCCTTGACCTCCTAAGTCAGCTTAATCATAAGTGTTCACCTGTTAATAGGATGTCAGATATACAAAAATTTTGACGATAATCCCCCATCTTTGATATCTAATCATGCCCCTCTTCCCTCACCTCTGGTATCTCACCAAGTCTCTCTTATTACTTTTGATCCACTGACCCTCTCACTTTGCCCCCTGGCTGTAATTCCACAGAAACCCTTACTGTTTCTACAGTCGAGCTCAGTTCTGTATTAAAGTCTCTCTTCTCTACTGCAGTACCTCAAATAAACTCTGTCTTGCCGTTTTTAACAAATATCTGATGCAGTTTGTCTTTGACATTTTATGTCCTTCCTCTCTCAAACCCAACTTACTTAAGACTGGATAAAGCATGTTAACTTCAGAGATGGGGCTGATAGACTAACACGAAGTCATCATACTAGCTTTCAGGCCGGAGTTCTGCTAGTTCTACCAGGCACTTACGGGTCAGACACTGAGCTCTGAATCACAGAGAGGATGCAGGCTACCCAGAGCAAAGATGAAGACAATATTGTGTCTTTCACTCACTGCATCTTTCGTAACATTCTTTGTTAGTCACTCAGTCATGTTCAACTCTTTGTGACCCCATGAACTGTAGCCCGCCAGGCTCCTCTGTCCATGAAATTCTCCAGGCAAGAATACTGGAGTGAGTTGTCATTCCCTTCTCCAGGGTATCTTCTGGACCCAGGGATCAAACCTGGGTCTCCCACACGGCAGGCAGATTCTTAACCATCTGAGCTTGGTTCGGGGAAGCCATTGTGTTCTGCCCAGGTGCCTTGTGATCCTGAACTCTGACATCCTACCTACCTGCCAACTTTCTGTGCTTGAAAAACTTCTGTCTTTTACCAAGATCAGGACTTGGTAAAACTACATCTGTTCCTCCAGAGAACTATTTCCATTTAAATCTCTTAATGGGAAACAATCCTGAAGCACAGTCTTTCTAAAAAGTACAATGTTTATAGTAGTTTGATATGATGTTCCTCTGAGTATTTGTATTTTTAACAGGGAATATTGTTTAGAGGCGATGAAGGCATCTTAATTGTGGAAGGCCACCAAGAACTGAAACTGTCTACTCCGTTACTTGGACAGCACATCATGAACGAAAGCCACACCCACTATCTACGTTAGCATCATTTTGCTACTCCTCAGGCTTCATCAGCATTGCGTTATTTTTCCAGAAGTCTTCTGCCCAGGGACATGGCTTGATTGTGCACTACGGAACCTTCCAAAAAAAGCCATTACCTCTTCAGTGAATAACACGAACAGAAAGTTTGCACGTAAGAATCTTTGAACCCCTTGCCTTGATGTTTCCAATAATCTTGGATGGTTGCATTGTGGTCCTTAGCCCCATTTTGAAAGACTTGCCTTACATCATTCTTTTAATTCTCAATCAATTCTGTCCTCATCTTCCCCCACTCCAAGAAAACAGTAGACCTTTATGAGGTGGTGGTCACCCTTTTGGGGTAAGTGGTAAGTACAGACTCGTCTTATCAACAGCTTCTATTGGTGATATTTGGGGAGCCATCTTTTATCAGCTCAGGAATGTTGAATTGAGTGAAACCTGTAGCTGTTCCTTTAAATCATCCATATCACTTAAATGTGAGGCTGGCTCTAGGCCGACTTCTTTTAAATTGTATATAATAGAAAGGCACAAAGGTGCCAGAAAATTCTCTTAGTTGTCAGGATAGGTTAAACCTCATAACAAACCCACAAGATGCCAAAATTATATCATTCCTCAAAAATCCAAAAGCTCATATGAGTCATAACTGTATCCACATTTGAATGTGCCAGTTAAAAGAGTAAGATAAATCTTGCAAAGTGTTGTTGCACTAGGAGAGTGTGTCAGTTCTAAATAGGAAGATATTCTATATTTCTGTTGTAAGATACCCTTCAGCAAGGAGCTATTTTCATACATAACTACTGTGGGAATGCAAAAACAGTAACACATTTCATTTTGGAAGGAGAGAGATACATGAGCTACCACCAGTTTTACAATATGTCTTTAAAGCTTCTGAGAGCTGGTATATGGCAAATTGAAAGTTTTTTTTTTCTCTCATTCAGCTTAAAAGTAATTTTTACTATTTCATAGTCAAGGAGCCACTAGAGGGCCCTAAAGCCCACCTTAAATCCAGAAAATTCTCATTTCAAAGGGAGTGATCAGTGTATGTATGTTGTCTATGATCTGGCAGGAAGCAGAAAAAACTCTAGTCATTTGCTGATGAGTAAAACCCAGAAAAATGGAATTCATACAAAAGTATAATATATATCCTGCCTCTACTTAATTGCTTAACAGAAGGAAGTTTTGTTCCTAACATAGCAGCATTTTTCTCTCTGGGAACAAACAAGTACAGACCATAATAACCACTTGTCTCCAATGTGAGTGATTTTCTCAGGTACTAATACAAGTAGTTTGTTTTCCAATGTTGACCCAATGATTGGAGCTTTTTAGCAGGAATTTTATAGTAAAGGAATTCATTTTATAAGAGATAGTGAATTTGAGTGAGGCAGTAACTCAGTTGCATTGATCAGCATAAGAAACAATACTACACAGAATTTTTGCAAAAAATCATGTGTCCGTGTATAGTACACAGAGAACTGCTGACCCTCATGGCCCATAGCTCCGCCACCCCTCACTGACACCCCCTGGCCTGTCCGCCTCCCTCCCTGCAGGGCCAGCGACTGTGGCCGCCTTGGTCCAGTTCCCTCTCCAATACCTAGTCCAGTGGCTCTTTAAAATGTCCCTGGCATGACAGTTCCAGGGACAAAAGAAGTACTCAGTGCATATTCACGAAAGTTGTACATGTTACTTAGAAGGAAGCAGTCGCATTTAGTGCTGTAAATTAGTTGGCTCATTCAAAACAGAAATTCAAATGAAGCGAAGGTCCAGAGTTCCACAGCTGAGATAATGTTGAAGTAGAGATAAGGAAAAAGCACAAGTGCAGAATGAAAAGCAGCAACTTATCACAGCAGGAAGTAGGAGGCACTGGTGTCCATGAGACCCAGGTGAGACTCCTGGCAATGAGGAGGAATCTTGGAGAAGACACCAGATTTTCCACAAGGCAGAAAACGGGAACTCAAGCCAGCCTGATTAAAATCTTCAAGGATCAAAAGACCCCAGCAGGCCCAAAATTGTTGCGTAAGCATTTAAAAATAGAAACTACACAGAGAAGTGGGCAGCTGAAATGCGAACGACAGAAAGGTTCTGGGCAAATCGGTTCAGCAGCAGCCTCATGACACAGGAGAAAAGGGAATTGTCGTCGGGCAAAGGGGATGGCACGTTTGTAAATGCAGCGGGTGAATGCTGCCTGAGTGCAGGTAAGGTCAAGACTGAGCATTTCGTGATCAGTCATGGCTCCAGACTCTTTAAAATCCACATGTCTAGATTTATCTGGCAAAATAAAGCTCCATTTCATGAGTGAGCCACCACAGGACTAAGGAGAGAAAAATTATTTTGCCCTTTTCTGTGTTTTGTTATTCCCAGCACTCCTCCTCTTAAGGTTATTTCTATGTCTGAGATGAGCATGTTTTCATTATCCGTAACAGGTCTGATTTTTATGTTTATTAGTATGCTTTATTTGTTTTTGTCATAAAAGATCCAGAAATGAGTGAAACTACAAGTGTTCAGCTGATGACTCGTGAGCCTTCATTTCTCAAGGTTCCCCTGGTTTCTCAACAATCCTGGCTGGATCATAGCACCAGTTCCTGATTTGCAAGCTCACTTATCACAGTGCATCGATTGAAACAGATTCACTCAATCATCGAATACCTGCTAAGCATCTACTATAGTACATGCTGCAAAGAAAGAAAGAAAGAAGCCAGATTCCTACCCTCAAGGAACTCAGGTCTAGTAGAAAAGAAAGAAAATTAAGTGATGATGAGACACTCTAGTGATGATAAGATGCTATTGATGTTCATATGGTCTGAAGCTTTAGGCTGCAGGTCGTATTTATTTCTTAGTACTGTTCGGTGTTGTTAGGGGGGCTCTGAAGAGCTCTGCCTAGTCCTTTATGTCTCTGTGCAAAAAGAATTCAGTAAGAGACAAAGTGATAGACAAGAAGTGACTTATTAGAATAGGATGCTTGTGAGGCTTATAAGCGGGAGGGCAAGGGGAGGGAGTGCCATCCCCTGAGAACTTATTGGGCTACCATTTTATAATCAAAGGACAAGTGGGGAGAGGAGAAAACCTTTTTTCTCTTTCTTGAGTAGATGTCATTCTCCTCCTCCAGGTTGGGCAGGTTTCTTGTCCCTACATGGTCAAGCTAGGTGCACAAATGATTGTTTTTTATGTGTGCAGAGAGCATGCCCTAAGGATCATTAACTTACTGAGCTCAGCAGGCAGGATGTGAGTCTCATGGCACCATTGTTTTTTTGTTTGGGGGCATGTCCTGTGGTTCTGTTGCATGGTTTTATTGCTAAGCAAGCCTGATTGGTTTTGTAGTTAAGTAAACCTGCTTTCTTGAACAATCATTAACTTACAGGTATCTCCTTTTTTTTTTTTAACTTATAACCCTCTCATGGGATTAACTATTTAATCACCTATTTTGGTCCCTGGTGGCTCAGAGGTTAAAGCATCTGCCTGCAATGCAGGAGACCTGGGTTCGATCCCTGGGTTGGGAAGATCCCCTGGAGAAGGAAATGGCAACCCACTCCAGTATTCTTGCCTGGAAAATCCCATGGACAGAGGAGCCTGGTGGGCTACACTCCACGGGGTTGCAAAGAGTCGGACACGACTGAGCAACTTCACTTTGTCCCTTTACTCTGTCTCCATCATTAGGAGTCCACTCAAAGCAAGAAAACTCAACCATCCCCCTCCACAGTTTATTTTTCTCAGACAAGAAGAGAGATGGGCAGTTCAGGGCTGGTGCAGGAGCTCCACGGTGCCATCAGGAACCCGGCATTTCCATCTTTCCCTCCACCATCCTTAGCTTGGAGGCATTTGCCTTCATGCTCATTGCCATATGATTGCAAAATAGCTGCTGCACTTCAAGATATCACATCTGTCCATGTTCGAGGAAGAAGAACTGGCAAAAAGAAGCACGCTAGCCCGTTTGGTCTCTTTTTTATCAAGGAAGTGTGGATGAAGAATGTCATCAGGAAACAGAGGGTATTGAAATCATCAAGCCGTCAGCCTCTGTCACTGCCCCCAAGAAAAACAGGATATTGTTTTCCTGCATAGTTAAGGTGCTTCCAGGGATGCCAACACTACAATTATCCCCTAACTTACTCTCAAATAGGAACATGGCCTTCCTTAGCCATTCATTGTACTTTAGCCACTGTGTTACACTCCTTTAATCTTTTAACAACCACTTTATGAGAGGTGCTAAGGCACACAAAAATTGAGTTAACTGCCCAAGTCATGGGACCCATAAGTAGTAGAGTGAGGATTCAGCTCAGACAGTCTGCCTCTCACTGGACACTGGGTAGTCAGCTCGGTAGCCCAAAACTGTAGCCCAATAAGGGGGCATGGCACCCCTCTGCCCCTGCCCTCCCACTTATAAGCCTTAGGACACTAAGTCACCTCTCCTGATATTGAGGGAGATTATAGTCTCAGCAGTTCTTCAAGCTACAGATGTGAGACCCCTGGAAAGTGACAGTGTTAGTCACTCAGTCATGTCTGACTCTCGCGACCCCATGGACTGCAACCCGCCAGGTTCATGGGATTCTCCAGACAAGAATACTGGAGTGAGTTGCCATTCCCTGCTCCAGGGGATCTTCCTTACCCAGGAAGAGAACCCAGGTCTCCTGCATTGCATGTGGACTCCTTACCACTTGAGCCACCAATGAAGCCCAACTGCTCTTATCTGGCATGGAATTCTCCAGGCCAGAATACTGGAGTGGGAAGCCATTCCTTTCTCCAGGGGATCTTCCCAAAGAAAGGATCAAACCCAGGTCTTCTGCATTGCAGGAGGATTCTTTACCAGCTCTGAGACCCCTGGAACCAACTCTAAATCAGCTTAGAAAGGGGCATGGTTAACACTAATAATTCATGAATATCACAGATTAAGATTTTAACCGTTCATTCATTCACTCAGTAAATACTTATTGAACCCCTGGTTTGTGCTAGGTAGTACTCCAGGTCCTTGAGAGTCAACTGTGAACAAGACAGTGTAGACACTGGCCTAAGAGTTCATAGCTTCTCAAGAAGACAAGCAAATAAATGACATTTAATGAGTGATACAATAGGAAACATTTAAGGAGCTATAAAATAGTGCAGGGGCATGGCTTTTATTTTAAGAGTGGAAGTGGGAAGTGATGCTTCAGGCCTCTGAAAGGTTGAAGTTGGCCAAAGAAGCTGCTGAAAGGAAAAACTGTTCCAGGAGGAGAGAAAGAGAGAGCATGTGTGTTAGGGAAGGGAAGGGCTGTACATCTACTGTCAGGAAAACCTGGTTTATTGGATAATTGGAATGAATTACAAAACCCCTGGGGCAAAAGTTCAAGGAGAAAAACGGAGGAGTAGCAGAAGAGACATGAAGAGTTCTATAACCTAAAGCCAATTTAAGGTCAAGTGCTTTGTTTATGGGTTTAGTTTGTCACAATTAGAACTGTAATTATAATTACAAACTGTCAGCAGTAAAGAAACCATAATATAGCTTATGTCATTTTTCTTCCAAACGAGCTTGTTAACTTCATGGTACATTGATCATTTTTAATTTTTTTTTTCTCACTAATTTAAAAATGTTTGGAAATGAAATGCTCAACATTCTAAAACATTTCTTATGCTTTATAATGGAGGAAAATAGATGTCTGTGTGCTATCTGACAACACACTTTGGTCTTAATTCTTCTTGTTTCGTGCCATTGGGTAATCTGGGTTGGAAGCCAGTGAACAAGTGACTCATTGATCCGCTAAATCCTGGGTATAGAATGTAAGGGGTCTCAACACATAGGAAGGACAGGGAGATAGGTAAGGAAGCACAGCGGCTTTGGGAAGAAACCATGAAAGCAGGACATACAGCTCCGGACTTGTTTGGATATGTGCTCTCTAGAAAGTGGAGTGAACGCAGTGCCCAGTCCTGCAGAGAAGTGGCCCTTGCTCTGCCAGGAGAAATAGTCCCACCCCTCCCCACCCAGAGGCTCAGGGCTCCCCATTCACAGGCAGAATAGAGAACACACAATTCTGAGGGATTCATTCATTCATCAACAAATATTCCATGGTAACACAGCAGTGAATAAAACAAACAAAAACCTCTGCCTTCTTAAAACTTATATTCTAGTGCAGCAGAGAAAACCCAGTAATATGCCAAAAGTAGTATTTCATGACTGTACTGCTGTGTGTGCTAAGTTGCTGCCGTTAGTTCAGTTAGTCGCTCAGTCGTGTCCGACTCTTTGCGACCCTATGAACTGCAGCACACCAGGCCTCCCTGTCCATCACCAACTCCCGGAGTTCACCCAAACTCATGTCCATCGAGTCGGTGATCCATCCAGCCATCTCATCCTCTGTCATCCCCTTCTCCTCCTGGCCCCAATCCCTCCCAGAATCTGGACCTTTTCCAATGAGTTAACTCTTCACATGAGGTGGCCGGAGTACTGGAGTTTCAGCTTTAGCCTCAGTCTTTCCAATGAACACCCAGGACTGATCTCCTTTAGAACGGACTGGCTGGATCTCCTTGCAGTCCAAGGGACTCTTGAGTCTCCTCCAACACCACAGTTCAAAAGCATCAATTCTTTGGCACTCAGCTTTCTTCACAGTCCAACTCTCACATCCATACATGACCACTGGAATAAACCATAGTCTTGACTAGACGGACATTTGTTGGCAAAGTAATGTCTGCTTTTGAATATGCTATCTAGGTTGGTCATAACTTTCCTTCCAAGGAGTAAGTGTCTTTTAATTTCATGGCTGCAGTCGCCATCTGCAGTGATTTTGGAGCCCAGAAAAATAAAGTCTGACACTGTTTCCACTGTTTCCCCATCTATTTCCCATGAAGTGATGGGACCAGATGCCATGATCTTAGTTTTCTGAATGTTGAGCTTTAAGCCAACTCTTTCACTCTCCACTTTCACTTTCATCAAGAGGCTTTTTAGTTCCTTTTCGCTTTCTGCCATAAGGGTGGTGTCATCCGCATATCTGAGGTTATTGATATTTCTCCCAGCAATCTTGATTCCAGCTGTGCTTCTTCCAGCCCAGCATTTCTCATGATGTACTCTGCATGGAAGTCAAATAAGCAGGGTGACAATATACAGCCTTGCTGCTGCTGCTGCAAAGTCGCTTCAGTCGTGTCCGACTCTGTGCGACTCCATAGACGGCATCCCATGAGGCTCTGCTGTCCCTGGGATTCTCCAGGCAAGAACACTGGAGTGGGTTGCCATTTCCTTCTCCAATGCATGAAAGTGAAAGTGAAGTCGATCAGTCGTGTCCGACCCTTCTCGACCCCATGGACTGCAGTCTACCAGGCTCCTCTGTTCATGGGACTTTCCAGGCAAGAGTACTGGAGTGGGGTGCCACTGCCTTTTCCATATACAGCCTTGATGTACTCCTTTTCCTATTTGGAACCAGTCTGTTGTTCCATGTCCAGTTCTAACTGTTGCTTCCTGACCTGCATATAGGTTTCTCAAGAGGCAGGTCAGGTGGTCTGGTATTCCCATCTCTCTCAGAATTTTCCAGTTTATTGTGATCCACAGAGTCAAAGGCTTTGGCATAGTCAATAAAGCAGAAATAGATGTTTTTCTGCAACTCTCTTGCTTTTTCCATGATCCAGCAGATGTTGTCAATTTGATCTCTGGCTCCTCTGCCTTTTCCAAAGCCAGTTTGAACATCTGGAAGTTCACGGTTCACATATTGCTGAGTTGCCTCAGTTGTGTCCAATTCTTTGTGACCCTATGGACTGTAGCCTGCCAGCCTCCTCTGTCCATGGGATTTCCCAGGCAAGAATACTGGAGTCGGTTGCCCTTTTCCTTCTCCAGGGGATCGTTCCAATCCAGGGACCAAATCTGTGTCTCTTACATCTCTTGCCCTGGCAGGCAGGTTCTTTGCCACTAGCAGCACCAAAGTGGATTTTTTCCAAAAATGCAATTTTGAATTTTGGTCTTACATTGAAAACTAAATCAGTGTAATTCACTGCATTTGTAGAGTGACAGAAAAAGCAGACATCGTTTCAATAGTTGCTGAAAAACATTTGGTAAAAATCTAGTGTCTGTTCATGATTCTAAAAAGCAAACATCCCAGGGCACTTCCTTGGTGGTCCAGTGCCTAGGACTCTGTACTCCCAATGCGAGGGGCCCGGATTTGACGCCTGGTTGGGAAGTTAGCCCCACATGCTGCACCTAAGAGTTCACATGCCACAACCAAGACCTGGTGCAGCCTAATCAATCAATCAATTAATTAACTTTAAAAAGCAAAGCAAACACTCCTAGCAAACTTGCACTACAGAGAAACTTTTTTAATTTAATAAATTGAATAAAAGATAACTACAAAGCAAATTTAATGGATGTAATAATGGTAAAATGGTGAAAGTTTTCTTTTGAGGTCTATAACACGACTTTGTATGTTCACTTTTAGTCAACATACATCATTGAAGTCCTAGCCAATGCAGTATGGAAAGAAAAATAAACAAACTGCATCATCACTGGAAATGAAGAAATGAAACATCACTGTTCACAGATGATATAATTATGTGATTGGGATAACTGAAAAGAAACCACAGCCAAATTAAAATAATAAATGTGTTTAGAAAAGTCACTAGAAACAGTATTTTTAAATCTATTTAAATTCTAAATATTAGTAACTTAAAGATCAAATTAAAAGATACCATTTATAATAACTTCAAAAATATCAAATATAAAGAATAAATCTAACAAAGGACTTCAAAGCAAAAAATAATGGCAAAACATTATTAAAACAAATAAAATAATATCTAAATAATTAATGAGATATATATTCATGGATTAGAGGAATCAAAATTGTAAAGAATAATATCAGGGATTTTCCTGTCAGTCCAGTGCCCCGAGGCCAAAAACCCAAAACATAAAATGGAAGCAATGTTGTAACAAATTAAAGAAAGACTAAAAATGGTCCACATTTTTTTTAAAAAAAATCCTTAAAACAGAAAAAGTAGTATCAGGTGGATCTATATATTTAAAGCAAACCTCCTTTGATTATTGTTACTATTATTAAACTTTACAAGCTGAAATTTAGTTAGAAATTCAAGAACCAAGAATAGTCAAGAAAGTTTTTAAGATGAACAAAGCCAGATTCCTGACTATCAAGACTAGGAAGCTATAGTTGTTAGGAAATTTGTACAAATTAAGAAAATGGTACAAGGTATCACTTTGCCAACAAAGGTTCATCTAGTCAAGGCTATTTTTTCCAGTAGTCTTGTATGGATATGAGAGTTGGACCATAAAGAAGGCTGAGCACTGAAGAATTGATGCTTTTTAACTCTAGTACTGGAGAAGACTCTTGAGAGTCCCTTGGACTTCAGGGAGATCCAACCAGTCAATTCTAAAGGAAATCAACCCTGAAAATTCATTAGAAGGACTGATGCTGAAGCTGAAGCTCCAGCACTTTTGCCACCTGATGTGAAGAGCCTACTCATCAGAAAAGACGCTGATGTTGGGAAAGACAGAAGGCAGGAGGAAAAGTGCATGACAGAGGACAAGATGGGTGGAGGGCATCACTGTGTCAATGGGCATGAGTTTGAGCAAGCTTCGGGAAATGGTCAAGGACAGGGAAGCCTGATGTGCTGCAGTCCATGGGGTCGTAAAGAGTCAGACACGAATGAGTGACTGAACAACAATATACAATGGTAGAAAAAGACCAATGAAACACCTGATTTATGAAAAAGGGGGTATCATAGAACAGTGGGAGAAAGGAAGATCTGTTCCACATAATATTGGGACAATTAAATATTCACATAGAAAAAAAACCCTGACCTCTACCTTACACCATAAACATATATTAACTCCAGATTTCCTTCAGTTATAAATGTGAAAGAAAAAAATGAAAGAACTTCAAGAAAATATGACATCGTCATGATTTCAGAGTAGAGAAAGACTTTAAAAACAGCATAATGTAAAAATTGCAAATTATAAAGAGACCATAAAAGTACAAATCACTTATTTTATTACACTGATATTAATAGCTCCTGTTCATCAAAAGATACCTTTAAGAATGAACAGGGAAGCCCAAAGACAAGAAAACATTTGCAACACAAACAATGGTTAAAAACTTATCCCAAATTATAAATGACATCTACAAATTAATAAGAAAAAAGATAAGAAACTATAAAACTCCTAGAGGAAAACATAGGCAAAACACTCTCTGACATAAACCACGGCAGGATCCTCTATGACACACCTCCCAGAATATTGGAAACAAAAGCAAAAATAAACAAATGGGACCTAATTAAAATTAAAAGCTTCTGCACAACAAAGGAAACTATAAGCAAGGGGAAAAGACAGCCTTCAGAATGGTAGAAAATAATAGCAAATGAAGCAACGGACAAAGAGTTAATCTCAAAATATATACAAGCAATTCCTACAGCTCAATTCCAGAAAAATAAACAACCCAATCAAAAAGTGGGCCAAAGAACTAAACAGACATTTCTCCAAAGAAGACATACAGATGGCTAACAAACACATAAAAAGATGCTCAACATCACTCATTATCAGGGAAATGCAAATCAAAACCACAATGAGGTACCATTTCATGCCAGTCAGAATGGCTGCTATCCAAAAGTCTACAAGCAATAAATGCTGGAGAGGGTTCAGAGAAAAAGGAACCTTCTTACACTGTTGGTGGGAATGCAAACTAGTACAGCCACTATGGAGAACAGTGTGGAGATTCCTTAAAAAAAACTGGAAATAGCACTGCCACATGACCCAGAAATCCCACTGCTGGGCATATACACCGAGAAAACCAAAATTGAAAGAGACACGTGTACCCCAATGTTCATCTCAGCACTGTTTATAATAGCCAGGACATGGAAGCAACCTAGATGTCCATCAGCAGATGAATGGATAAGAAAGCTGTGGTACATATACACAATGGAGTATTACTCAGCCATCAAAAAGAATACATTTGAATCAGTTCTAATGGTGTAGATGAAACTGGAGCCTATTATACAGAGAGAAGTAAGCCAGAAAGTAAAACACCAATACAGTATACTAACGCATATACATGGAATTTAGAAAGATGGTAATGATAACCCTGTATGCGAGACAGCAAAAGAGACACAGATGTATAGAACAGTCTTTTGGACTCTGTGGGAGAGGGCAAGGGTGGGATGGTTTGGGAGAATGGCATTGAAACATGTTAATTATCATATGTGAAACGAATCACCAGTCCAGGTTCTAAGCATGATACAGGGTGCTTGGGGCTGGTACACTGGGATGACCCAGAGGGATGGTATGGGGAGGGCGGTGGGAGGGGGGTTAAGGATGGGGAACACACGTATACCCATGGTGGATTCATGTTAATGTATGGCAAAACCAATACAATATTGTAAAGTAAAAAATAAATAAATAAAAGAAAAAAGATACAATCTGATAGAAAAATGAATAAGAGCAAATCAAGAGCAAATAAGAGCAAACAAGAGGCTATCAGATGGCCAATAAATTTTTCTATCAAAAAAAAAAAGATAAACAAGACAGAAATGTGGATGCCTTGTGGCTGCTTGACAAGCAGAGACTGTGGCAGGGAAGAAGCAGGTGTGCCAGACCTTAGGCTAAGAGAACCTGGGTGATAGTCAATAAAGCTCCACTATTTTAATCCGTGATTCTTGGGACCAGCCCCTGTCATTGAAAAGTTTACCAGTTTTCTGTGGGCCTTTGGACTTTCATTAACTCTTTCTCTGCTCCCACATACCAACTCTGCCCTCAGTCCTAGAGCCCAATCCTTCTCTGTTGGTGACTAAGTATGACCATCCTAAAGAAGGCTGTTTCTTTTTCCATTAGAAGTGCCTTTCAGAGCTGAACAAAGAGCTGCAGTTGGTGTGTTAGCTGGCAGAAAGAAGTGTGGGAAATGTAAATTGCAAATTGAATTTTTCTTGAAGGGACAGCTATCGGTTCGAATCTTCAGGTAATCATTTATGATGCTGTCAAATAAAATCACTCACAATAGGGGCCATTTAACTATAGCAAATGAAGATTACCCCATTCACTCCTAAAAACTCTGGCTGTGGCGTCAGGCAGATCTCCAGTGAGAAAAACTTGAAGAAAGATTTGACCTGAAATCAATGATGAAATCCTGGGCAGCATTTTAAGAGTAACTGTATAAAAAGAAAGCAATTATTGTCATTCATTTAATACACCTCTGAAAGTTAGCTGAATTCTTCATGCGGAGGTGGAAGAATCCACTTGAAAATTTTACTTTGCAATAGATTTTACCCTGAATGACCCCAGTAGCACTGTCTGGGCATAACAAACTACCAAACACTTGTGAATATTTTAACTTCAACCAGCTGACTTAGTGGTAAAGAATTCCCCTGCCAGTGCAGGAGACACAAGAGATACAGGTGCGATCCAGGGGCCAGGAAGGTCCCCTGGAGTAGGAAATGGCAGCCCGCTCCAATATTCTTGCCTGGAAAATTCCATAGACAGAGGAGCCTAGCGGGCTACAGTCCATGGGGTCACAGTGAGTGCCATGAGACTGAGTGACTGAGCACGCACACACACATAACTTTATACGGTGAACTTTCTATAGGTCAAGTGGAAGCATCATGCATATTATAATAATAAATAAGAATGCAACCAGTCAGTGTTTGGAAGATTCAAAATAATGCAGTAGAACTTTCTATACACTTATATTTTTCAAGATATCTTCTTTAAGGTAGGTTAGTTTTTTTTTTTAATTTATAAAGATTAATTTTGAGTATGCTTCAACTGTACTCCAGTATAGAAAGTCAAATTTAGGCGTTACAAATTATTCACACTCATATATTATAATCTCTATAATTTTAGACACTGTTTATTTATTCTATTTGACAATAAAAACAACCTAAAATAAAATAACCTGGTATTACTTTGATGAAATGTCCTATTAATCTTTCAACTTTGAAAATGAATTCCACAGGAAAATGCCAAACAATAGAAATTTTATTAGAGTAATGGAAGAAAATTTAAAGTACTCTCTTAAATGCTCAAGGACTTCCCTGGTGGCTCAGATGGTAAAGCATTTGTCTACAATGCAGGAGACCCGGGTTCGATCCCTGGGTTGGGAAGATCCCCTGGAGAAGGAAATGGCAATCCACTCCAGGACTATTGCCTGGAAAATCCCATGGACAGAGGAGCCTGGCCGGCTACAGCCCGTGGGGTCACAAAGAGTCGGACACGACTGAGAGACTTCACTTCACTTCACTTAAATGCTCAGAACTAGATTATGCCCTGCAACTGTTTGAGTTGAAACTTTAAATGAGGTATTGAGTTACAAGTGTGTTTGAGTGAACATCACTGGAGAAAAAGTAGAAAATTCTTTACCCTAGTTCCAGAGAATATACTATGTATAGTTGTAAGTGAAAACAGACATGATTGCACTTTTTTCATACTAGTTGACACCCACAAAATTGAAAGCAATGCATATATGATTCCAAATAGTCCATTACTCAAACCCTGCACTGAAGAGCAATCTGTGGAATATTCTTGGCAGAGCTGGGTTCATGGGAATGTGACATGTGCGGTGGTCACACAAGTTCCCACGCTTAGAAGGGTCTTGCACTTGGTTGGATATGTACATGGGAGCCTCCATAGGAAAATGAAGACCCAAAGACGTGGCTATGCCTAAGTGTTCTATTCTAGACTAAACAAAGAGGAATCATTGTGGGAAAGTAACTAAAATATAGAGAGAGACTAAAAGGGAGATAAGAGTGATTTTAACAAGGTTTGTGCATATTTCTCCTCACCTTCACTCCTCATCTCTGTTGATAAGAATGATTCTTCTTGGTACAGGGAGGGAATCTTTACATGGGAATTTTTTTTAGCTCATGCTTTTATTTTTTTGTCCCCCAGAGTGTCCTTCTTATATCTGCTGTTTTTCAAATGTTTTCAGCTCAAAATAATCCTTAAGCCAAAATGGCATGTTCGGGGCTAGCATATCTTGCCTCCCTTCACTGTCCTCATCTAGTTTTAGCATCAAGATTATGCTTCATACCAAGATGAATTGAGGAATATTCTCTCTTTTTATGAAATCTAAAAGAAGTTTTTTTAATTGTGATTTCATTTAATAAATATTTGGTAGAATTGTCTTTTCATATTTGTTAGGAGGGGTTAGGTTTCCTTAAAACTAAAAAACTATGAGTGTTGAATTTCATCTAATTCTTTTCTCTTACATCGGCTAGGATTATCACACAATTTTTTCTCTTTACAATGTCAATACTGTATATTAATGTGTTCCTAACGTTGAACATTTAATATCTTCTGGGTTTGTATGTTGCTAGATTTGATTCACAAATATGTTTATAAAAATAATGTTCATATGTATGACAGGCCTATAACTTTTATCTTTAATTACTAATGTTATCAGGGCTTCCCTGGTAGCTCAGCTGGTAAAGAATCTGCCTGCAATGCAGGAGACCCCAGTTCGATTCCTGGGTTGGGAAGATCTGCTGGAGAAGGGATAGGCTATTCACTCAGTATTCTTGGGTTTTCCTGGTGGCTTAGCTGGTAAATAATCCACCTGCAGTGTGGGAGACCTGGGGAAATTTACAACGCTATTATCAAGATTATACTAAGTGTATAACATAAATAAATTTCCATCTTTTTCTATAACAGTTTATGTAAAATAGAAATGATCTGTTCCTTAAAGGATTCCACTGTCCATGGAATTTCCCAGGCAAGAATCCCAGGCAGGAAGTGGTTTGCATTTCCTACTCCAGGGAATCTTCTTGACCCAGGGATCGAAACTGCATCTCTTGCATCTCCTCCATTGGCAGGCAGATGTTTTACAGTTGTGCCACCTGGGAAGCCCAAAGGATTGGTGCAATTGGCTTATAAAACCTTCTGTTACTGATTTTTTTTTTTAAGGAGGAATATATTGTCACCTTGTTTATTTAACTTATATGCAGGGTACATCATGTGAAATGTCAGGCTGGATGAAACACAAGCTGGAATCAAGATTGCCAGGCAAAATATCAATAACCTCAGATGTGCAGATGACACCACCCTTATGGTAGAAAACGAAGAAGAACTAAAGAGCCTCTTGATGAACGTGAAAGAGGAGAGTGAAAAAGTTGGCTTAAAACTTTAATTCAGAAAACTAAGATCATGGTATCCAGTCCCATCACTTCATGGCAAATAGATAAGGAAACAACAGAAACGGTGAATGACTTTATTTTGAGGGGTTCCAAAATCACTGCAGATGGTGACTGCAGCCATGAAATTAAAAGACACTTACTCCTTGGAAGAAAAGCTATGACCAACCTAGATAGCATATTAAAAAGCAGAGACGTTACTCTGCCAACAAAGGTCCAATTTAGTCAAAGCTATAGTTTTTCCTGTAGTCATGTATGGATGTAAGAGTTGAATCATACAGAAAGTTGAGCACTGAAAAATTGATGCTTTTGAACTGTGGTTTTGGAGAGACTCTTGAGAGTCCCTTGGAGAGCAAGGAGATCCAACCAGTCCAGCCTAAAGGAAATAAGTCCTGAATATTCATTGGAAGGACTAATGCTGAAGCTGAAACTCCAATACTTGGGCCATTTGAACTTACTCGTTGGAAAAGACCCTGATGCTGGGAAAGATTGAAGACAGGAGGAGAAGGGGACAACAGAGGATGAGATGGTTAGATGGCATCACCAACTCACTGGAAATGAGTTTGAGTAAGCTCCGGGAGCTGGTGATGGACAGGGAAGCCTGGCGTGCTGCAGTCCATGCTAAGAGTCGACACAACTGAGCAACTGAACTGACTGAAGTCTGATTACCAATCTCTCATTAATGTATATTGGCATTTTTGCATTTCAAAAATTTCTCTCTTGAGTCATGTGTTGGTTATTTATATTTTTCTTTAAAAAGCTTATTTCATTTATATTTTCAAAATTATTGCTTGCTTATTTCATTTTCCTATGATTTAAAATCCCTCATAGAGCCTACACAGGACTTTCCTGTTGTCTCAGTGGTAAAGAATCCTCCTGCCAATGCAGGAGACACAGGTTTGATTTCTGGGTCAGGAAGGTCCCCATGGAGGAGGAAACAGCAACCCACTCCAGTATTCTTGCTGGGAAAATTCCATGGATATAGGAGCCTGGCAGACGACAATCTATGGGGTCACAGAGTCGAACATGACTGAGCCTGCATGCGACATGACCTGAGAGCTTATACTTCTTCATATCTAGTATTGTTTACTTATGCTTTCTCTTTTTTATTGCTGAAAATTGTCAGAATAGCCACTTTGGATCTATAGTTGATCATCTCTATAGGCTTTTAATTTCATTAATTTGTAAACTTATCATCATTATTTCCTTTATTTTACTGTCTTTGGGATTATTTGTGATTTTCTTCTAGATAACTGAGTTTTAACATTAGGCCATTCATTTGCTATTTTTTTATTTCTATTTTAGCTAGTCTGTTAATACCCCAATACTGCTCTGGCTACATTCCACAAATTTTGATGTATTTATCAGTAACAAATGCAAATTCCCCGACTCAGTAGCCTACATGTATGTTTGAGTGTCAGCAAGGAGGGCAATTGGACGAGACCCTGGTGGTGAGATGAGGGAGGAAATGGATCAGATCGTGTGGCAACTTGTAGGCCACTGTAAGGACTTTGGTTGTGGTCATTCAGAGTGAGATGAAAAGGAATGGGAGGATTTGGGGTAGTGAAAAGACATGCTCTAAACCTAGACAGCATATTCAAAAGCAGAGACATTACCTTGCCGACTAAGGTCTGTCTAGTCAAGGCTATGGTTTTTCCTGTGGTCATGTATGGATGTGAGAGTTGGACTGTGAAGAAGGCTGAGCGCCGAAGAATTGATGCGTTTGAACTGTGGTGTTGGAGAAGACTCTTGAGAATCCCTTGGACTGCAAGGAGATCCAACCAGTCCATTCTGAAGGAGATCAACCCTGGGATTTCTTTGGAAGAAATGATGCTAAAGCTGAAACTCCAGTACTTTGGCCACCTCATGCGAAGAGTTGACTCATTGGAAAAGACTTTGATGCTGGGAGGGATTGGGGGCAGGAGGAGAAGGGGACAACAGAGGATGAGATGGCTGGACGGCATCACTGACTCGATGGACGTGAGTCTGGGAGTGAATTCTGGGAGTTGGTGATGGACAGGGAGGCCTGGCGTGCTGCGATTCATGGGGTCGCAAAAGGGTCGGACACGACTGAGCGACTGAACTGAACTGAAATCACTTTAATAGGAGTATTCTGGATGTATTAATTACACGTGTGAATTTTATAATAAAAAGATAGGGAAAATCTTGGCTCTGCCATTTTTCAAATAGACTCATAACAGTATTTCCAAAATCATCTATTCTATATGTGCAAAAGCATAAATTGATAGGATAGCTTTTCATCCAAATGGGACAGTTCTGAATATGAAAGAGAACACTATTTGATATTTTAAAATTAATTTTATTGAAGTATACAATATAATACAATGTTGTTACAATGTTGTGATAATTTCTACTGTATAGAAAAGTGATCCAGCTATACAGATACATCTCTATTCTTTTTCATATTCTTTTCCATCATGGCTTATCACAGGATATTGAATATAGTTCCCTGTGCTGTACAGTAGGAACTTGTTGTTTAGCCATCCTGTATATGAAAATAATAGTTTGCATCTGCCAACCTCAAATTTCCAATTCTTCCCTTCCTCTCTCCTCTCCCCCTTGATAACCACAAATCTATTCTCTACCTCCAGAAAGAAGACAGTATTAATAATTATGCCAGGAAAACAGGTGCCCATGAGGCCTGCACCTGGATGCATGTCCCTCTAGCTATTGAGTACTTACCGTGACTTGTGCCCCAGCCCCTCCGCTAGGACACGGAGCCTCTCATCTGAGACTAAGAAAGGGCCCTTGAGGAAGACAAATCACTGCAATACAATGCGGTCAGGGCTGTGGGAAGAGCAGAGAGAACACAACAGGCAGTCCTCTCTTATGAAGAATGATGTTTTTTAGCTAAGGCAGCAGCCCACTTTCAGACTTAGTAACATCCTCCAGCCATTCCTTCTTCCTTTTCTCAAAGTATCCCGTTTGATTAGGACACTGTTCATTGATAAACACTTACGCTTCATCAGTTTTAAACTGTTTGTTGTTACCGCACTGTACTAATTTCCCAGGACAGTCATCATAACAAATTGCTACAAACTCAGGGGTTGAAAATAACAGAAATGTATTCTCTCATCGTTCTGGAGACTGGAGTCCGAAATCAAGGTGTCAGTAGGGTTGGTGGCTTGGGTCCTGTAAGGAAAAAAATCACTCCATGCCTCTCTGCTACTTCCAGTGACTGCCAGCACTCCCTGGTGGTGGTTTGCCTGTACTTATCCCCAGTCTCTGCCTCTTTCTTTACATCTCCCTCTTCTCTACAGGTCTCCCTGTGTCCTTTCCTCTTTTTGAAGGGATTCTAGTTATAGGATTCAAGGTCCAGCTTAAATCCAAGATGATTTCATCTTCATATCTTTAACCAATTAATCTACAAATTTCCCGAAAGGTCACATTCTGAGGTTCTGGATGAATGTGAATTTTTAGGGGACAGTGTCCAGTCCACTACACTTGCCTAAAATACAAAAAAAAGAAAGAAAGAAAGAAAGAAAGAAAGAAAGAAAGAAAAGGTGTAATTCTAAGGTACAACGTAAAAAAAACAACTTTCCTAAATGATACTTTCAAATTTCTTGGTACTTTGTCCTGGATCTGAGTGTATCAGAAGTGGAAAAAAAAAAGCACTCAGTTGGAAAAAGTAGATGGCTCAGAGGCTAAAGGTCACAGAAAGGAATGTTAACAGCTATAGATGGTGGCTTCTGGGAGGACAATGACTTACTGGACCACCCACTAAATCTGCTGGATAGCTTAAAGTAAAAATGTAAGTAAGAATGACACTGTCGCCCTGAAGCATTTAAAAATGCTTACCCGATATTTATTCAATATTGGGTTTCTGCTGAAGCTACAAACTTGAATAATGTGCTCGATGCATCATAGAAAGTAGGTTAGCACCAATCAGCATCTCTCTCAAGTCGGCTCCCAATCCTTCCAGTGGCAAATGACTTAGAGTAATTTCTTGACATGGTTTAACCTGAATCAGTGTTTGAGAAGTGAGCAGTTATATTTTAATATTTAATAATATACTTAAAGATATAAAAACTTCCTGGATTATTGCCCTTTTTCAGCATACTTCTTTGGAAACATTTTTCTTTAATTTTATGAGAAGTCCTTCCAGAAGAGGAAGTAAATTAAGAGCAGACTAGGAACAATGTGTGCAAGTTGCAAAATGACAGCAGAGAGAAACATTTTTAAAACTTTTAATTACAAGCACTTCCAGCCAAAGAGCCACCAAAGCAGAGAGCAGATGGGCGTCCACTGGGGATGCTCTGGTACTGGAGACTCCTGGGATCCCTTCCGTCGCTAAGATCCATGGTGTTCCTGAGCTGCGGAGAAGTGAACACGGATGAGAATGCCAGCGTGCCCAAGTGAAGGAGACAGACAACTGACTTAGCAACCTGGGGGAAAATGCTTTCAGATCTTCTTGGAAATCCATACTCCAGGCCAAGAAGTGGGCTAGGTAACAATACAGCAGAGTAATGCAATAGAAATATACCAAATTTCCAGGCAGGTAGATCTGAATCTGGGTGTGTCTCATTCCTTCATAGACGTTCATTAAAATTCAAATGAGATTAAATATGCAAATTATCTGAATAATAAGGTGCATGACAAACGGTAGCTGATGTTGTTCAAAACTAGGAGACAGAAAAGCAGAGACATCACTTCGCTGACAAATGTTCGTATTGTCAAAGCTATAGTTTTTCCAGTCGTCATGTACGGATGTGAGAGTTGGACCATAAAGAAGGCTGAGTGCCAAAGAATTGATGCTTTTGAACTGTGGTGCTGGAATACACTGTTGAGAGTCCCTTGGACTGCAAGGAGGTCAAACCAGTCAATCCCAAGGGAATCAACCCTGAATGTTCTTTGAAGAACTGATGCTGAAGCTGAACCTCCACTACTTTGGCCACCCAATGAGAAGAGCTGACTCACAGAAAAGATCCTGATGCTGGGAACGATGGAAGGCAAAAGAAGGGGGTGCGCAGAGGGTGACATGGTTAGATAGCATGACCACCTCGATGGACTTGAACTCCAGGAGATAGTGGAAGACAGAGGAGCCTGGCATACTGAAGTCCATGGGGTCTCAAAGAGTCAGACACGACTTAGTACCTGAAAAACAATAAAAGAAACAGAAAAGAAATTGTTGCATAAATGGCCAAAATTCTAATCATCAATTAAAACTATTTACATAGGATTTTAATCTTTTAATACTTATGATGGTATCTCTTCTCTTATCATAAAGATGAACTATATTAACATAAATGATTACTGTACATGGGAGTTATTTATACATATCAGCATGACAGCACCTCTCAAATGCTGTACGGAACATGAAAATATGTGT
Source organism: Redunca redunca (assembly GCA_006410935.1). Classification (NCBI taxonomy): domain Eukaryota; kingdom Metazoa; phylum Chordata; class Mammalia; order Artiodactyla; family Bovidae; genus Redunca; species Redunca redunca. Next base: position 155,827 of record SJYQ01006111.1, on the reverse strand, counting down.
TGCTGATTTGGGTACCAAGAAATCAGGTCATCACTGATCTTTCCTGCTCCGTGACACTACCTAAACAAGAAAATATTTCGCATGCCCTTGTGTGTTAAAGGGAATACTTTTTTTCTTTCATGGGAAGAATGAAATACTTAGAAAAATAATTTTTAAAATTACCAGGATTCTCCCATTAGTACTGAGTACAGGTGGGTCAAAAATCAGCTTCCTTGTTGTAAGGCTTTATTGAAACAACATGAAACTCACATCTGATTGTCGAGTAATTCAGCTAACTTAGACATTTTGAAAATAGCAGAACATTCAGTAACTTGAATAGGGTTGGTTTTCATATATTCACGTGAGTAGGAAACCAGCCTCCACGGATCTCAGGCCAGCTCCAGGGTCTCTCAACCTCTCTGCATATCTTGCAAATGGAGGCAATGATTGGCTTTTGTGGCAGACTATCTATTCAAAGATACTTGTGCAGAGAACAGCCCTGACAGAGTTTCTCATGGGAGCAAAGGACAGGCAAATCTGCTGCCCAGTATAATGAATACAAGGTCTCTCTCTGGAGCAAAGAATTGTTATGTTTACTGCCCATTCTAGAAGATTCAGGTCAGAGTTCTTCTCCTGGGACACAATCTGCTGGATTCACAGGTATCATCTGGTCTTTTTCTATTACCCTTTGGAAGCTGGAGCTTAGGGAGCTTGTGCAAAAAATGCTGAGTTTGGCAACACAGTTTTGCCATGAATAATGAACTGTCCTTTGTCTCTGACCCAGGAGGTTTGGGTTTTCTACCGGCATCCATTAAACTTCAGCAGGTGAACTAGTTAGCTTGCCAGTAGGCAAAATCTCAGCGCTTTCACCATGCTTGACGCAAATCTGAAACATTCGTATGATCTCTAACAGAAGGAACCAAGGGAGGCATAAAGTCCTATTAAAGTGCATGGGGACCTGGGGAAGCTCTTTCATCTATTTTGCTAAGTTCACATTGAGAGAAACGTCTCCACTTCTTTTCTCTAGTGAATGCTGAAGGCCCTGGAAGACGGCCAGGAAGAAAGAGAATTTTATTGTGAAGGGGGAAGCTTTGTTATAAAGAGCTCTGCACTTGGCACTGGGAATTTTAGGTCCTTGGATTCAAATTCTAGCTCTGCCAGTAGAGACTCAAAGTCAGTGAGGCTCAGCAACTTTGCCCTTAACATTCTTGTGAGAGTTCTAAAGTCTGTAATGATCTACTCTGAAAGCTGTCCTGATTCCCCTTAAAAGAAATTTCAGCCACATAATTTCAACTTCATGGAAGGCTATGCCCCCGTTAACATCATCCCTGAGTTCTCAGGGCTTCCTAGGTGGCTCAGTGGTAAAGAATCCACTTGCCAATGTAGGAGACACAGGTTTGATCCCTGGGTTGGGAAGATCCCCTGGAGGAGGAAGTGGTGATCCACTCTAGCATTCTTGCCTGGGAAATTCCATAGAGAGAGAAGCCTGGTGGGCTACAGTCCATGGGTTGCAAAGAGTCAGACACTGACTTAGCATGGGTGAGCACGCACACACGAAGTTGAGTGTCTGCCTTGCATTTCAGACTTTCCTCATTACAAACTGAATTACTAGGAATCATTTTGATAATCTGAAAATAATCCATGCCTTCAGTATGAAGCCATGTACAGAGTTAGGTGCAAAACTGGCCCAACAATCTAGCCCCAATTATGGGATCTGGGGAAAAGCCATCATTTTTGAAGGGTAGCAGAGTTCGGTGGTTAAGAGTACACATTCTGAAGCCAAACTATTCTTCCCCTTTCTAGCTGAACAACCTTACCTTAAATACCTAACCTCTTTTTGCTAGTTTCCTCATGCATAAAATGGAGATAATTATCATACCTACCTCACATGAAGCAATAAGAACAGGGCTTGATACAAAGTAATTGCCAAACCAGTGTTAATTATTTTCATGCGATCATGTTCCAGGAGATAATTTATCCTAAAATGTTTGGGGAAACAAAGGCACATATCAATGTTTGTCCCATCCAGACCATTGATCCACTGATCTATTTCTCCAAAGCTGATTAACCTAAGGAAGAAATAAACATTTTCTGAAGCCCTATCTGTTGAGCAGGGAATGGGTGAGACCCTACTGTGACTCACTTTCTAAGCTATTTTGCAGCACCTGATGTGAAGAAGTGACTCATTGGAAAAGACCCTGATGCTAGGAAAGACTGAAGGCAGGAGGAGAAGGGGAAGACAGAGGATAAGATGGCTGGATAACATCACAGACTCCATGACATGAGTTTGAGTGAGATCTGGGAGTTGATGATGGACAGGGAAGCCTGGCATGCTATAGTCCACGGGGTCACAAAGAGTCAGACACGACTGAGCGGCTGAACTGAACTGAACTGAAAGATGAGGGGATCTTGCAGAGTAGCGAGAACAAAATTCTTTTAATAAGCTTCAGATAGAACAAGAGTATTTCCTTTCCCATATAAAACGTATTCACTGAGGTTTTTCATGGAGAAGGAAATGGCAGCCCACTCCAGTACTCTTGCCTGGAAAATCCCATGGAATATTTTTTCAGAGCAGCAGAGCGGGGCTGCCGCCCTCTGGTGGTGCTGTCGAGCATTACGCCTTAGGGTCACAATGCTGCTGCTGCTGCTGCTGCTAAGTCACTTCAGCCGTGTCCAACTCTGTGTGACCCCATAGACGGCAGCCCACCAGGCTCCCCTGTCCCTGGGGTTCTCCAGGCAAGAACACTGGAGTGGGTTGCCATTTCCTTCTCCAATACGGAGCATTAAAACCATAATAGTGGTACTGACGTGGCAGTTTGCCAAGCTCTTCCACGTGTTTCTCGCTTGAGCCTCACAGCTGTGGGGGCGTGAAGTAGAAGCAGCAGGTGACTTGAAGTCAGAATTCAACTGTTTGGTTAATTCACCAAAAATGTACTAAGTACTCACTATGTGCACTGCCCAGCTCTCCCAGTGACCTCAGCTCTTTGACTCTTACCAGTTAAGCTTCATCAAAAGCAAGCCGGTTATTGTTTCTACACTTTCTGTTGTTGAGAGGGAACAAGGGTTGGGTGAAATAGGCACAGGTGGGCCAGGAGTGTTCTGTAGCATATGGTTGTGATGCATTCCTGCTGGACTTTATATCAGCAGTCTGAGTGGATAAAGATGCATTAAGAAGTGAAAGTGTTAGTCGCTCAGTCCTGTCCAAATCTTTGCACCCCATGGACTGTAATCTGCCAGGCTCCTCTGTCCATGGGATTCTCCAGGCAAGAACACTGGAGTGGGTTGCCATTTCCTTCTCCAGAGTATCTTCCCAACCCAGGAACTGAACCCAAGTCTCCCACATTGCATGTAGAATCTTTACCAACTGAGCTATAAGGGACTGCTTATAAGTAAATAAATTAGAGACCTGACTCTAAAATGAAAGCGAGAGCCACATACATCTTGATAAAACCTAGAATCACTCGTGGAGTGTATTGATCATATTGATTTTTTAAAAACAAACAGTGCTTTTCATTCCTTTGTCAATAGTTGAGAAAAAGTTAAAATCATTCACATGTTCTCTGCCTGAGTTTTGGAACTCCTGCAGATTTCTGACTTGACTACATCCTCTGTGCAAGTCATAGGATTGGTAATACTGAGGAATATTCATTCACGGGTATTCAGATAATTTAACAAACTTTAAATGTGTGCATGAAATGATTTTATGTGTACCCTTAAATACTGTTATTATTAAACAAGAGGAGATGAAAAATTAGCTAATATATGGAATTTTTTAAAAAGCAACAAAACAATCTTAAGCCAAGGAGGGAACAATAAAGTAGTCAGGCTGAAAAGTGATATTAATTAGAAAACTGAATTAATAAATCCAATAAGGGACTTCTGAATAACAAAATAAAATGGAAAAACTCCTAGAATTTACCAGTCATCTTAGAATGTAAGCTCCATGAGAGTACAGCTCCTAACATATAATGGGCAAATAACAAACACTGTTTAAATGAATGAATAGATTAAGAAAATAGGAGGGGCGTGGGGACCTCCCTGCTGGTCCAGTGGCTAAGACTCTGCTCTCCCAATGCAGGGGCCCCAGGTTTGATCCCTGGTCAGGGAACTAGAGCCCATGCATCACAACTGAGAGTGCATATGCTGAAGCTAAAGATCCTGCATGCTGCAGTGAAGATCAAAGATGTGTGTCACAACTAACACCTGACACAGCCAAATAAATAATTTTTTTTTTAATAGGAGATTGGAAAACTATTTGGTTTTTTTTTTTTCTTTTGGTGTGTGTGTGTGTGTGTGTGTGACGACTGACATTTGTTTATTCTTTGCGCAAACAGGGGAGAGACAGTGGGACCCTGAAGAACACTTAAGGGCCAAAGTTAGTGGTGGCATGTATCACTCCTGCCCTCAGTCCAGGGACCAGAACTGTTATCTGAGTCCTCCCAGAAGCAGGGGGGCTGGGAAAGGCAGCCTCCCAGGGCCCCAGAGAGAAAATGCAATGATTTGGTTTCTCTGCAACAGACAAGGCCTGGAGATTATCTCCTCTCCCTCTCAATTCTAAACATGGCCTGTCTGGCTGCTGGGCTTTACACTTGATGTTGTTTGCATCCTTTCTTAGCTTTCTAGGAGAAGAGAAACCTTGTCTTAAACGTCTTGTCCTAAACAACACCCAGCCTGGGGTCCTGTGTGCTCAGAAGTTCCTTACTCCTACAGAGTGCATTTCAGTTGAGAGAAGTGTCTTCACAGATTTATGCCACTGTTGGTTGCTAAAGTGGAGGGCCACTATTTCTGACTTTATGATATACAAGTGTTTGGATGAGATACAGAAGGTTGAGCAAAGCAAATGTTTCCATTCCATCCAGTTCAGCCAGGCCCATGTAGATAGACCCTCTCTCTTTCACTCCTAAAATAAACTCTGCTGGGTCATGCTGCATTTTTCTTTTATTACTGCTGGCATTATATTTAAATGTTTTCATCCATATTCATAAGTTAGATGCTGGTGGGTGTGTGTGTGTGTGTGCATGTTATCTTTTCTACGTTTTGTATCAGGTGACACTTGTTGGAAATGAATGACCATCACACAGGTGTCCCCATCTCTGAGATTCTGCTTGGAGCAGAGCTGTCAGGAGAGATGCCTGACCCAAATTGGACTGTGACATGAGACGGAAACAAACTTTTATTCGGCAAAGTCACAGAAATGTGAGGATTCTTATTACAGCAGCAAGCATTTCTCTTCCTAACTCAGACATCCTTCTCATCTCAGGTCCTGTCATTAGCCTAGGTCACTTCTGAGTCCACATAGATGACCTCCAAGCCTTAGCCTCACAGTTCTTAGTGGTCACAACCCCATGGCCTCTACTACCATTTGGCTACAATCCTAGAGCTTGTCATCCCCTGGAGTTGCTATTCCTCGACAATTAACAAATTCTAACAGACACTCCCTCCCGCAGGGGCCTTTCCTCACTGCAGCCATTGCTTCGTTCCTCAACACCCTTAAGAGTTTCTCCACTCTTTTGCCTAACCTGTCTGCACTTCTTTCCCTGTCCATGGGAATTAGTCTGCTACGGCAGTCATTACAAAAGCCATAGACGAGGTGTTTTAAACAACAGAAACTTATTTTCTCACAGTTCTGAAGGCTGGAAGTCCGTGATCGAGGTTGTGGCTGATTTAGTTTCAGGAGAGAGCGCTCTTCCTGGCTTGTGGATGCCTGCCTTCTCATCCATCCTCACATGAAAGGGCAAGGACTCTCCTTGTTGTTTGTGCCTGAGAGACAGCTCTCTGGGGTCTCTTTTTATAAGGACACTAATCCTATCAGATAAGGATTATCTTATGGCCTATTGTTCAGTTGCTCAGTGATGTCCGACTCTTTGCGACCCCATGGACTACAGCATGCCAGGCTTCCCTGTCCTTCACTGTCTTCTGGAGTTTGCACAAACGCATGTCCATTGAGTTGATGATGCCATCCAATCAGCTCATCCTCTGTTGTCCCCCTCTTCTCCTGCCCTCAGTCTTTCCCAGCATCCGGGTCTTTTCCAGTGAGTCGGCTCTTCACATCAGGTGGGCAGAGTACTGGAGCTTCAGCTTCAGCATCAGTCCTTCCAGTGAATATTCAGGGTTGCTTTCCTTTAGGATTGACTGGTTTGATCTCCGTGCTGTCCAAGGGACTCTCAAGTCTTCTCCAGCACCATAGTTTGAAAGCATCAATTCTTTAGCACTCGGCCTTCTTTATAGTCCAGTTCTCACATCCATACATGACTACTGAAAAAACCGTAGCTTTGACAATGAACCTTTGTCGGCAAAGTGATGTCTGCTTTTTAACACACTGTCTAAGTTTATCATGGCTTTTCTTCCAAGGAGGAAGCGTCTTATGGCCTCATCACATCTTAATCACATCATCAGAGATTCTGTTCCCAAATACAGCCTCATGGGCATTAGGGCTTCAGTGTATGAATCTGGGGGGAGAGAGCACAAGCATTTAGGCCACAACACCATCTTGTTACCAATAGTTGCTAAGTGAATAGTCATCCACTCCCAGGCTAATGAGCACCATGAACTCCCTTAACCCCTGGTCGTCCCATCCCACCAATATGGAGAAAGTAAACATGGGTCCACTCTCTCTGCTCCTACACCTACCCTGCTGGGCCCTGCTGGGGAAAAAGTACACAAATGTATAGGCATATTGTTTTCTTCAATTTGAAAAATCTCTACATTTCCCTAGTTATATCTTTATCTTATTTTCCATGTAGGGGTCCAACATATGCCACTTTTCATAAAAATTATCTTGAGCTAAAGGTATTTGAGAATCAACAGATTTAGGAAGAGATATTTTTCTAAACTCTGCTTATCTGCCCAAAAGCAGAGCCTCCCAAAAGAACTCGGTTGTCATAAATCCCTTTCCTTCAGACAAGATTGACTCTTAGCACTGGAGAAGAGAAATTGGTACCAAGATAAGAGATCATCTAAGCAGACATTGTCATAAAACTCTTATATCTGCCATCTATTCACCAAAGGGCCCATTTATTGTCCCCAAAAGTCTTCCCTTCTCCAGCTCCCCTTCTCCTGTAAGATAGTATATAAGCTCCAAATTCTAATCACCTTCCTGAGTCACATATTTTTTTCCTGTGAACTTCTGTGTGTGTGTGTATAAAAATCTGTCTTTTCTCTTGCTATTATGCCTTTTGTCAGTTTAATTCATAAGAATCAGTGAACGAACCTAAGAGGGTAGAGGAAGTTTTTCCTCCCTTACAATCCCAATGAATATTTCAAATCTTCTCCACTTTCTTTAAGTTCTTCCCCAATCTGTCACTTTCCTGTTTCACTTAGAAATTGAGATCTTCAGGAAAAGATTTCCTCACCTTCCTACCCAGTCCTCCAAATCTTGTTTTTCTTTCCTTTTTTTTCTTTTCTCTCTTCTTTGAAGACACAGCCCTTCTGTGAGCACCATGCCTTCACTGCTCGCCTCCCTCCCTCCCTGCCTTTTTCCCTCCTTTCCTTCCTTCCTTCTGTCTCATACCTTTGCTTTGCTATTTTTACGCCCTGTTGTAACTAGGTATTCATTCTCTCCTCTTCTGTTTTTTCCATTCCAGCATTTAAATGTACCCACATCTTTTGAATTTCTTGATTCAAGGCTCTTGGTTCTGCTTTCTCTCTGCATAGCTCAGGCCTTATCTTTTGTTCTCCTTCCCTCGCATCCAAATTTCTTGAAAGAGATGTCTGCACTTCCTTATTTCTTATGTATTCCTCAGCCCACTTCCATATGCCTTCCTCCTCCACTTAACTACTTCTGCCAAGGTCACCTGTTTCTAAACCCAGTGAACATTCACGGGCTTTCTCTTCCTTGATCTCTCTGATGTGTTTGGCTCTGCTGGGAACAGTCTCCTTTTTCTCACTTGGCCTCAGTGATACCATCCTTCTCTGCTTTGGCTCTTGCCTCTTTTGGCTCCTGTCTTTCCTGACTCCTGTTCTTTCAGCAACTCAGATATTGTTGTCTCCTCTGCTCCATCATCCTCTATTCTCTGATTTGTTTCTTCCACTCCCACAGCTTGAACTACTAAAATCTAAATCTAAATCTCTGGCTCAGTTCTTTCTTCTGAGCTCCAAGCATCTTCATTCATCTTTGCACCAGACATTTCTGCTGTGATGGCCTAAGGGCTACTTATATTCAACATGTCCAAAACAAAACTCATCTTCTTCTCCCTCAAATATATCCTCCATTTTGGAGATTGGCACCATCCTTTACTGTACCACCCATGCTATAAATCAGAAAATAAGTCTGATGTTCTCTTCAATCTTCCTTCATTTAATCAGGCATCAATCTTGTCAATCCTAGCATCTCAAAGTCTCCCAATTATATCCCCTTCTCCATCTCCATCACCATATCTTAATTCAATCTTTATCATCTCTTCCTTGGGTTTTTCTTATAGTACCCTAACTTATCAGTTACTCCTTCCTCACTGCAGTCAGAAAGCTCTTTCTAAATTATTTGGGGGAAGAAAAATTGTCTTTACCTATCTTCGGTTCAGTTCAGTTGCTCAATCGTGTCCAACTCTTTGTGACCCCATGAATTGTAGCATGCCAGGCCTCCCTGTCCATCACCATCTCCCGGAGTTCACTCAAACTCACGTCCATCAAGTCAGTGATACCATCCAGCCATCTCATCCTCTGTCATCCCCTTCTCCTTCTGCCCTCAATCCCTCCCAGCATCAGAGCCTTTTCCAATGAGTCAACTCTTCGCATGAGGTGGCCAAAGTTTTGGAGTTTCAGCTTTAGCATCAGTCCTTCCAAAGAACACCCAGGACGGATCTCCTTTAGAATGGACTGGTTGGATCTCTTTGCTGTCCAAGGGACTCTCAAGAGTCTTCTCCAACACCACAGTTCAAAAGCATCATTTCTTCAGCACTCAGCTTTCTTCACAGTCCAGCTCTCACATCCATACATGACCACTGGAAAAACCATAGCCTTGACTAGACGGACCTTTGTTGGCAAAGTCATGTCTCTGCTTTTGAATATGCTATCTAGGTTGGTCATAACTTTTCTTCCAAGGAGTAAGCATCTTTTAACTTCATGGCTGCAATCACCATCTGCAGTGATTTTGGAGCCCCCCAAAATAAAGTCTGACACTGTTTCCACTGTTTCCCCATCTATTTCCCATGAAGTGATGGGACCGGATGCCATGATATTCTGAATGTTGAGCTTTAAGCCAACTTTTTCACTCTCCTCTTTCACTTTCATCAAGAGGTTTTTTTAGTTTCTCTTCACTTTCTGTCATAAGGGTACTGTCATCTGCATGTCTGAGGTTATTGATATTTCTCCCGGCAATCTGGATTCCAGCTTGTGCTTCTTCCAGTCCAGCGTTTCTCATGATGTACTCTGCATAGAAGTTAAATAAGCAGGGTGACAATACACAGCCTTGACGTACTCTTTTTCCTATTTGGAACCAGTCTGTTGTTCCATGTCCAATTCTAACTGTTGCTTCCTGACCTGCATACAGATTTCTCAAGAGGCAGGTCAAGTGGTCTGGTATTCCCAACTCTTTCAGAATTTTCCACAGTTTATTGTGATCCACACAGTCAAAGGCTTTGGCATAGTCAATAAAGCAGAAATAGAGGCTTTTCTGGAACTCTCTTGTTTTTTTGATGATCCAGCGGATGTTGGCAATTTGATCTCTGGTTCCTCTGCCTTTTCTAAAACCAGCTTGAACATCTGGAAGTTCATGGTTCAC